>VXBW01005582.1:118121-144573 GCA_013400375.1 Thinocorus orbignyianus | reverse complement strand
CGTCCTGGAGAGGAGGCAGTCTGCAGGCAGAGGGCAGGCGGGACTCAAACACGGCGGCAGGGCTGCTGTCCCCACCACCCACAGGACAGCGGGGAGCACGGCTCTGCGCGGCGGCACGTTGGGATAACGCCGGGTTGGGATAACGGTGAGTTGGGATAATGCCGGGCTGCGATAACGCCGGGCTGGGATAACACTGGGGAACTCACCCGCTGAGCTGGTGCAGCTGATGTGAGCGGGGTCCTCCAGGCGCCCCAGGGCATCCTGCACCATCCGCTCTGCCTCTCGCGCAGTGCCCTGCAGCAGGGCCAGCTGCTCCTTGGCCAGGCGCCGCTGCTCCTCGCTCTCCTGCCGAGCCAGGGCAGGTGTCACAGTCCCTGCCATGCCGGCTGGCAATCCTCCCTACACCCCATCACCGCTGCCCCCAGCTCTGCCAATATCCCCCAGCTCAGAGGGGGATGCCAGGATGACCCCGAGGTACCTTGTTTCTCAGCTGGGTTTGCAGCGTCTCCAGCTCCGTCTTGCTGCTCTCCTGCTGTTGGCTGAGTGTGTCCCGCAGCTGCTGCAGCTCTGCTCGCAGGGCTGCCATCTCCTCCCCGTGCTGCTCCGCTGCCCGGCTCAGGTTGTCCCTCTCCTGCTCGAGGCTGGTGATCCGGGTGCTCTGCTCTGCTCCCGCCTGGGTGGGCATGAAACAGCAGTTAGTGGTGCCGTGTCCAGGGAGAACTCTTCAGTTTGGGTACATGCTCACAGTCCAGCCTCATGTCACCCTGACTGTCCCTGGCATCACCCGCTGCCTGGCAGCACGCTTGCAGCACCGACAGCCTCCCCTGGGGCTGGCCAAGGCTCCCTGGGGAGCTCTTTCACTTTCACCAGCAAAAATTCACTTTTATTATCCCTCTTGTTATCCCGATGGAGGAGCAGATGGTGGCCCTGGAGATGGTTCTGCCACCATGCCCATCCAGCTGCAGCACGTCTGCCCACCCTGAGGATGGGTAGCTGCATTTTCCTGCCAGCTTCTAACCTCATCAACAATCTGGGAATGGCTGCTGTCCTCCACAGCTTCACAAGCATAGAACACCCTCTGGTAGGGCAACAAGCCCACCTGGATTTTACAGTGAGTAGAGCTGTCCTGCCTGACCCTACCCAGGCAGGGATTTTGGCCAACAGCTCCTGTTGCTGGAGGCCATCGGTCCATGTGCCCTTGCACCCAGGGGTGTAAAACTCCCTGGTAGGATTGCTAAACCCACCAAGACCTGCTGAGGAAGAAGTCAGGGAACTGGTCATCAGGCCAACAGTGGTTAACGGCTGGATGGGTCACACCTTGCCAATCTGGCAAGACAGCAGGCAGACCTCCCCCTTGCCCAGGCTGCCCACCCCAGGGCAGTCGTGGGATTGGTGGGGGCTACCCGTGGGCTCTCACCTGCGTGCTGGACTCCAGGGTGCCCTGCAGGACCTGCAGCTCCTGTCTGCTGGCTGCCAGCTCCCGCTTCAGTGTGTCCAGCACCTCTGCCTGCTCCTGAGACTGGGGACAAGGAGACAAACTGATGGTGCCCCATGGGGTAGTCCCTCCCCGACAGCCCGGCATGTTCCCCCTGTCCCCACTCACCTTCCTCTGGGCCTGCTCGCTCACCCGCTGGAAGGAGTCCTCCAGCTCCTTCTTCTCCCGCTCCACATCCCCCTGGGCCTGCCTGGCCACTGTCACCTGCTTGGTCACCTCTGCATTCTGGGGACAGCAGAGAGGGAGCTCAGCAACTACCGCTGTTGCGGGGGGCATGGCTGGAAAAGGGGATACTGGGCGGATTTTAGGAGAGCCCACCTTGCGCAGCAGATCAGCATGGTTCTGCACCAGCTCGCTGTACTTCTCTTTCAGCTTGCCGTACCTCTGCTCGTTGGCCTGCGCGCGCCCTGCCATGTGTACAGGGACATCAAGGTGAGCAACCAGGACCCCCACCCCAGCCCTCGCCCCCACCCCAAGCTGGGTGCCGGCTCTCCCTGCTCACTTTCAATCTCAGTCAGGCTCCTCTGCGCCTTCTCGGTGTCCTCCCGCTGCTTCTTCAGCTCCTCCAGCTCCGTGCGCAGGAACTCGCTCTCGTCCTGCGCCTGCTGCTTCAGGTGCTGCTGCTCGGCCAGCTCGGCCTCCAGCTCGCTGGCACGACCGCGCAGCTGCACTGTGCCCCGGGCACTCTGCAGGGACAGCAGAGCAGCTCCTGGTGCCATTTGGTGGCTGCCGGCACTGGCCGATGCTTGTCGGTACCGTCCGGCAGCCGTCCTGCGGGCAGCACCCCGCAGAGCCCCAGGCGCAGCAGTGAGGGTGCTGGGCACTGAGGGTGAGCCTGGCACCCCTGGCAGGGACACACGCCCCTTGCCACTGCTGGTGACCCCCAGTATGGTCTGTTCCAGGGATGGAGAAGCCCTTGGGCAAAGGGCAGGACAGGGAGACAGACAGGGTCACCACCTTGCCCAGTCGGAGACACATCCACCGCCCCACCAGCCCCATTCCCAGGGGTTTCATCCTGCCCCTGGACTGCCACGTGAGTGATCACTGCGTGACACCACTGGATGGTTCTCACCCACCTCGGCCTTGAAGTTCTCCAGCTCTTCCTTCAGCGCTGCAATCTCCCCGTAAAGCTGCTCAATTAACCGGTCCCTGGAAAGAAGAGACATGGAGTACTGCCCTCAGTGCTGCCAGCTGTGATGGGGCAGTGAGGACACATCCTGGGAGAGGATGCATCCCCTGTGCCACCACAGTTGCTGTGCTGTGGCAGCCTGCCAGGTGGCCCTGGTGCCAGGCTGGGGAGGGAGTTCCCAGTCACCCCTGTGGCACCACTGGGTCTGCTCACTTATCATCCTTGTTCATCCCGTTCTGGCTGTTGAAGTTGAAGGGGTTGCTGCTGAAAGAGCTGCCGAAGATGTCGTCAAACTTATTGTCAAACAGGCTCTGCAGGGAAAGGGGCATTGACAGGAGAGGAGGGTGAACCTACCACCACTCAGGAGTCCTTATCCTCTCCATGTCCCCAGGGCTCTGCCTGCTCGTGCTGCCTGGACACCAGGGCTGGATCACCCCTGCTGCTCCCAGGACACTGAATGTGTTGAACATGGAGCACCTCTGGTCCATCCCCACCTAACTCCTGAGGTGGAGGGGAAGACCCTCAAAGCCATGACACTGCATGCCCCTTCTCCTCCCAAAACGCCCAGTCCCTCGGGACAATCCTTGGTGGAAAGGAGAAGTAAAGACGCAATGCAAGCACACAGAGCCTCAGGGGCATCACTGGGAAGCCAAACATCTCCAGCTGGCCATCACTGGAGGGCAGCAAATGACTAAGAGAAGCATGGTGAGATGAAGTGGATGAAGGGGAACAGTTTTAAACGGAAAGAGGGCAGATTTAGATTAGATGTCAGGAAGAAATTCTTCCCTGTGACGCTGGCCCAGGTTGCCCAGAGAAGCTGTGGCTGCCCCATCCCTGGAGGGGTTCAAGGCCAGGTTGGATGGGGCTTGGAGCAACCTGAGCTGGTGGGAGGTGTCCCTGCTCAGGGCAGGGGGGTTAGAACTTGATGATCTTTAAGATCCTTTCCAATCCAAAACATTCTGTGATTCTGTGGTTCTCCTGGGGCAGACCTAGCAGCACCCACATGGATATGCATCACCCACACCTTTTCCCCAGTGATGCTCCTCAGCATCCGAGGTCATCCTGTTGTCTCAGCCCCCACCATGGTATGAGTTTAGAGAAATAACCCTTGTCTTGGAGCCAAAGAGCACTCAACGCCCTCTTTGCAGCCGAAGGGGCACGGGCAGTGCTGCGGTGGCTCACCTGTGATGCCGTGTCCATCTCCACCAGGTCTGTGATGGGCTCGCTGTCAGGTGAGGACGCCTCAGCAGGGATGACCACCACAGGGCTGATGTGTTCTGACAGCGCTGAGGCGCGCAGGAAATTGGGAGGGTTCTGGGGAGGGAGGGGAGCAGGACTGGTTGAGGGGGAGCCGGCACTGCTGCAGGGTTCAGACACGATTGGTCAAAATCCTGCCCAGATCCGTGGGAAGGGAGCCAAGACCAACAGGGCTGGAGCCAGGACCCATGAAAATGGGTCCTGGCAGGGGCTGAGGGTTGGTGAGTGAAGGGACCCCAGCCCCTGGCTGGAGGGGCAGCTCCATCCTGAACGATCCCACCCAGGGAGGCACACAGGAATGAGCCTCAGGCTCACAAGCCCTGTATTGCCACAGGAGCCTGGAAGCCGGGCAAGGTGGCCTGAGGCTCTTTTTGGACACACATTTCACAGTGTCACCAACCCCAGCCATGGGGAGAGCAAGTGTGGGGACTAGGGACTGTGGGCTCTCACCTCTGGCAACTGTGGGATCTGAATCAGCCGCTTGAAGTACTGCAGGTTGCTGGAACGGTAGAAGAGGTCCTTCAGTCTGCAAGGGGCAGGGAAAGGTTAGGGACAGCTCTTGACCAAACCAGACACTCCACCCCAAATGTGGGTAGCTCCAACCCCTCGCCTGGCTCCAGCAGGGTGTCACTGGGCCACTGTGGTGTGCTGGAGGGGGTGCTGCTGTGTTCTGTCACTAAAACCAAGGCAGATCCTGAGAAGACTCCATCGCTAGCCCCCCACCTCTGGCAAAAACTGCCATAAACCCAGGATCTCATGAGCACAGAGAAGGAATCTTGAGGAATCCAAGCTAGTGGAAGATATCCCTGCCTGTGGCAAAGGGGTTGGACTACATGATAATCCAACTCAAACCACTCTGTGAGTCTATGAAACCATGAACCACAGCCACACCGAGGTAGGGCCACCTTTCTGTGCTGTCCTCACCATGGCCAAAGCTTGGCGGGACAGCTGAGAAACACTGCCATTACTCCTACTATAGTTCTGGCCATGAGTGGGTTGGAGGCTTCCAGTCAGGAGGCCCCATCTCCAGCATCTCTGCAGCATCCCTCAGCTCCCCACAGGAACATCTTCCCCTCTTCAGAAATTCCAGCTCTGGGGAGGAGCAGCAGCTCCCGGACACACTGTTGATGGCTCTCCTGCCTTCAGCCATCCCAGTGGGTATCTCAGTAGCTGTCAGTACCTGCCCCAAGGTCCCTGCCCTGCATGGTCAGAGCCCACAGACAGCCCTGCCATCTGCTGACGTCCTTGCCTGGCGTTTTTCTCACAGGCGCTGGTTTGCAGTTTGTGACCTTGAATCGAGCTGTCCCTCAGCACTGTGGCACCATCCCACTGCTCTCAGTGGCCAGTTTTCATGTTGACGGCCCTAAATAATTGTGTACCAGAGGCCACGGCACCTCACTGCTCGCTCTTTTTCAATCTAATTTAAAATACAGCAAGACGACTGGTTCCAGCGCCGTCACTGGGATCACCCCAAGACACTCTCTGGTATTTGTCTCCTCTCCTTTGCGCCGTTACCAGCCTTGAACCCCTCCAGGGATGGGGCAGCCACAGGCTGCACAAGCCCAACTCTCTATGGCTTTGTCCACAGCAGAGGTGTCCCAGCCCTGGGACCATGGTGGTGGCCTCTTGTGAACCGGCTCTGCCAGGTCCCTGTCTGCCTTGTGCTGGGGAGCCCGGAGCTGGAGGCAGTGCTGCAGGGGGGTGTGAGGAGAGCGGAGCAGAGGGGGAGCATCCCCTCCCTCGCCCTGCTGGCCACGCTGCTGGGGATGGAGCCCAGGAGACGCTTGGCTTTCTGGGCAGCAAGTGCACGTTGCTGGCTTGTGTCCCCTTTGTCACCCACCAGTATCCCCCAGTCCTTCTCCACAGGGTGCTCTCTGTCTGTCTTTCCGTCCCTCCCTCCCCAGTCTGTGCTGGTTCTGGGGGTTGCCCCCACCCACAGGCAGGACTTCGCACTTGGCCTGGTTGAACTTCATGAGGTTCACATGGACTCACTCCTCCATCCTGTCCAGGTCCCTCTGGATGCCACCCCTTTCCTCCAGCGTATTGACTGATCCCCTTAACTTGGTGTCACCCACATTTCGCAGGACAGTTGCATTTTTTCCCCAGAGCTTTTGGAAATAAATGTCCTCGCTTCCACCAAGTATCACCCTGCAGCAGCTCATGGCCGCCCATGAACCCAACGTCCACCTACGCAGCAGCACCCACCCCATCCCATATTGTCTTTTCCAAGAAGACCCTCCCCCACTCCTAATTTTCCAGCAATGCCTGGTGCTGGATCAGTCCTTCTGCTGCCTCCCTCCCCTCTCCTTGAAGCCCTTTTAACCAACCAGCTCCACAACACTTCTCTGCCTTTGGCACCAGCAACACTCCAGCAGCATCACCACTCAGTCCTCGCTCTCTCCTCCTACACCTTTTATCTCCTGCCTTCAAAATCTCTCATTGATATTTTAATTTGGAAATGATGTGGGGATACCAGTGAAATGAACTATACCATTTGTATCTTTCCCCACCCAAGGATGGCTTTTCCCACCGAAAAGCCACCTCTGCTCCACTGCACCACCCAGCAGCATCCCTGGCAGCCAGGCCCTCTGCAAGGCTCTTTGCAGACCCCTCCTCAGCTTTGCAACACCCAAAGCTTTCATGCTTTGGCTACCCCTTTTAACAAGTTCCCTTGGGTTTGTGAAATCTGCATCTTTTTAAATTTCAACAGGATTGGGAGAAAAATCTCTTTTTCCCTGTCCTGTGCCCCCAGCACCATGATGGTGAGTCCTCCCCTTGGGACTAGTGTCTCCATATGCTGCTTGCATCCTCCTCCCCATCGCTCCTACCAAGGCACCCCTGACAGCCCCATCGCAAGCACAAATCGCTGCTTAAGGGTGCTGAACACCGTCCTGACTCTACACCCAGCTTGAGGTGTCCCGAGGGTGGCCCCACCAGCAGCTCCCACACTCGGTTTCTCAGCCCAGACATTCATCTCAGCGTGTCAACTGCAAATTGCATTTCAAATCACAATTAAAGGGTTCAAGGGTTTTAAACCATCGGATGTGCTGTCAGCGACTGAACGCCTCACTAGAATTAATAATGCCGTTATCTGGTAATTCAATAGCCGCGGATTAGCCGAGCAGAGCAGCTGGCCTGGAGGAAGCCCCAAGGAAAGCTGAGAGCCTTGAAAGGGGCTGCATTTCAGAGCCCCCACGCAAGACTGACTCCTGCCCTTCCTCCCTCTTCATGGCTCGGCCGCCAAGTCCTGACACAGGGGCTCCGGTGTCCCCCAGGAGCACCCCGGAGCATCGCGGCGGTGGGGACAGCTGGAGCCCCGGAGCTGGGCACTTACTTTCTGAACTGCTCCAGGAAGCGATCCCGGTGGCCCTGCAGCGTATCTGCTGGCAGACCTGGAAGGAGCAACAAACAGAAACATCACCAGGCATCTCCATGCTAGGAAAGAAGTATGGACCAGGATGCCCCAAAAGGAATGGCCACGTGGGGATGGGTCTTTCCCAGAGATGGCCACCCTCCCCCCAGGGTATGAATGCCCAGGGCTCAGGGTTTAGCTGGAAGAGAGGATCCCATCCCCGACCCAGGGCAGGCACAGGCAGTGAGCTGGCATTCAGGCAGCTTCCAGCACAACTCAAGGTCCTTGGTGATCTAGGGTTTACAACCAGTACCCCTCCAAAGCCAGGGGAGCTTCTGGCGGGCACCATCCCCAAGGCTAAGGGGTGTTTGGCAGGGCAGGCTTCCTGGGACAGTTCAGTCTCCCAGTGCTTGCACGTCCTTGTCCCCTGCCCTGGTGACTCCCTCCACTCCCCCAAAAAAGGCTGAGAAGGACCTGGGGGGCAAACGGCCCAGCCTGAGCAGGCTGAGGACCCCTGTGTCCCCCTTCCCTGTCCCCCCAAGCCTGAGTTGGTGTCGGGGATACTCACAGGAGTGAAGCTTGAACAGGAGTTTGACAGTGTAGTCGTAGAGGTGGCTGCAGTCCAGGATCACCTGGATGAGAGGGGCCAGGCGGCACTGTCCCGCCGCTGTCACCGACACCGAGCACGACATGTCCAGGGAGTTGAACACTGCAGGGAAGGAGCGTGGGGTCAGGCTCCGGCAGCACCGCAGGGTGCCACATCATGCCAGTTGTGTCTGCAAACATTTCACCTGGAGCAAGAGCCATTCACTCGGAGCAAGACACCTGCTGGCCCTCGGGGACCCAGCCCGCACCCCAGAGTAATTTGCTGGTGCAGTGGGAGGGCAAATTCCCAACCAGGACCCCCATCCTGGCCTGGGAACACTTCAGCTTGGCACTGTGGGCTGGAGGTGCCTGGTCCCAGGCCCTTGCTGGGTCCCCAGGCAGAGCTCTGGCCCCCGAGGACATGCACCATCACTGCTGTCCCACTGGCATTCAGGTGTGCTATGTGTGCAAGTGGAAAGAGTTGATCCAGAAACAGCTGGGAGCATCCGGGAGTGCCTCACATCCATGATCCTCTGTCCAGGTGATGGTGAACTGCATCTTGTGGCAGGGGGGCCTGATGTGTCCCACAGCACCAGGGCGCAAAGGCATTTCTGGCAGGGTTGGGCCAGCCTGGGGCATGGGATGCTGGGCGGCTGGAGATGGGTCCACTGACCACAGAATCATAGAATCATCTAGGTTGGAAAAGACCTTTGGGATCATTGAGTCCAACCACCTACCCAACTCTACAACGCTCTTCCCTACACCATATTCCCCAATACCACACCTCAACAACTCTTCAACACCTCCACGGATGGGGACTCAACCCCCTCCCTGGGCAGCCTATTCCAGGTCTGACCACTCTTTCTGGGAAAAATTATTCCCTAATGTTCAGCCTAAACCTGCCCTGTTGGAGCTTGAAGCCATTTCCTCTTGTTCTATCACTAATTCCGTGCGAGAAGAGACCAGCACCAACCTCTCTGCAGTGTCCTTTCAAGCAGTTGTAGAAAATGATGAGGTCTCCCCTCAGCCTCCTCTTTGTATGATTTGTTTCCCCAGCTCCGCTGCCCTCCTCTGCACTTGCTCCAGCCTCTCCAGATCTCTCTTGTGCTGAGTTGCCCAAACTGGACACAACACTCCGGGTGTGGCCCCACCAGTGCTGAGTCCAGGAGGACAATCCCCTCCCTGGTGCAGCCTTGCAGGTCTCCCACAAGCCATGGGCCACCTGCCCTCAATGTGTGCAGGGGCAGCAGGTGGGGTGGCAGGGTGGCCAGAGGTGGCAGCTCCACCTCCCTCCATCAGCGGGCAGAGCAGTGAGGATTTTCAGGGGAGCTCCAGGGATGGGGCTGGGGCTGTGGCACAGGGAGGAGCCCCTCAGGACAGCCCCATCCTGCTGTGCCACCACAGCCCTGAGACCACAGTGCTCCTCCAGCTCCCTCCACACAACCCTGTCCCACCAGTGCCCATGGCTTGCTGCAGATGAAGGCTCACCCCAGAATTGCTGTGATGTACCCCAACCCAAACCTTGCTGGAGCCTGCAGAGGTGCCTGACAGTGCTGAGACTTGCTTCTTTGCAGGGTGCCCCATGCATCCCCCAGCTTCAGCAGCACTGCAAACACCCACCGCAGCCTGACCTCACTGCTAATAAAAGTCAAAACCTGTCATGAGCCCACCAGAATAAATCCAGCCCAGGGACGCTGCTGGAGCAGGAGAGCCTGAAGCCAGGGCGGTGGAAGGGGTGTCATGAAGGTGGGAGTGTGTGATGCAGTGCAGCCAGCCCCACGGTGCTGCCAAAGGGGTGCCACGAGGCAGCAGCACTCTGGCACGCAGGGACTGTGGCTCATATAATGCAGGTGAAGCACCCAGAAGAAGAGATGAGGTGTGACAACCTCCTGCAGTGTCCTGCCCAGCCGCCACGGACCCCCACCCTGACTGCTGGCCGGGCAGCACAGTGGTGTACCTGTCTGGAAGAGGTTCAGCTCACATTCCAGGTAGTCAAACATCTCCACCGTCAGCTGGAAACTAGGAAAAGGGATGAAGATGGTTGGGGAGCATCCTTATAGATACCTCAACCCATGCCAGGTGCCACCCCCGAGGGACAAGCCTTGCCCAGAGGTCTGCCTGTTCCCACCAGCCACGGCAGGGCTGGGAAGAAGGTGCAGGGACCCATTCCCAGCTGGGTCACGCTGCTGGTGAGGCTGGGCAGCACCATGCCACCCCGCCTGCATCTGCTCCCCTCCCTCACCTCCTGCCCCTTCCCCGCACTCACAAATTATTGACATCGTTCTCCCCAGCCTCGTCAAGCTGCCGGTCAGACATCTGGAGGTTGCCAGGGAAGCGGGGATTCTGTGTGGGGAAAGAAGCGGTGGGAAAGGGTTTCGGAGGATCTCCTGCTCTGGCCAGGGTGCTGGGAGTACCAGGGTTGCCCATCCAGCTGGTGGCTTCAGGTCAAGAGACTGTGACGGCTCTCTGGAGGTGCCAAGGGAGTGACAAAGGGAGGAAAGGGGGCTAACACATGCCCTAGGTCACCGCAGTATCCTCTATCCATGGTGCCAGCATTGTCCCCAGCAAGAACAGCTAATTCTCCTTGGGCTTAGAAACCTGCTGAGCAGGGAGGAGACAGGGCCACCAGCTTGTGCCTGGCATCACGAAGAGCTGGGGGGGAAACAGCCAGTATCTGCTTCCAGGTGAAGTTAATCATTATTTCCCCACTATTCTTGATTTTTGAGGCTGACTTACTGCTCCCACTCCCACTTCTGCTCTTACAGAAACCTATTTCAGAAAGCATTTGAGTGCCTTCCATCCAAACTTCAGTCCCAATCAAATGCAGGTTCCTACACACATCTATTTCATTTCTCCTTTGCTGACCACGGCGAACAACCCTCCACACTTGCATGCCGTTTGGAGCAGGGGCTGCTGCTCACCCTTCTCCATCCACCAGCAAGTACATCCCTCCAGCCCAGATCTCCAGCTTCCCTCCCCAGTTTGTGGTGATGCAAAAAAGCCAGGCTCTGCCGCAGGATTCTAGGGGTGATTTACACCTGCCTTGCCTCCTGTGGTGTGGCACGGCATGGCCCCCACAAGCCCTCCCCACTCCAGAACCCCATGGCCTCTTCCACCTCTGCCCATTTAGGATACCTGGGAGTGGAAGCACACCCCACAACTGGGTGTTTCTTTCTTCTTGTAGCTCCCCCCCTCCCAACTCCCAGCCCAGGTGCCTCCAAGGAGCCCTGAGGCACTGATGAAACCACCAAGAAACTGTCCATCCCCGAGGCACTGATCCTTGGGCCACCTTTTATCCAGGCTACGGATGGACCCTGGCAGCCTGGGACATGTTGCACAGAGCCAGCAGGATGGCCATGACAGGGGTGACAGCTCTGGGGGGTTCTGCCAGCCCCTGTCCTACACCAACACTGCCACCACTTTTGCCCCAGTATGCCATCACCCAGCCCTTGCTGTGGTTGTGGGGATGGGACAATGCTCACCTTGGTGTGGAACTCCATCTTGGTTCTCAGCAGTTTGAGGTAGATACTGCAGAGCTGTCCATAGCCCTCGCTCAAGTGGCCCTAGGGACATCAAAAATCTGTGGAGACTTGGGGCAGGCTGTGGAGAAGCCCTGTACCCTTGCAGCATGAGTCATCCCTCTGTTATCTCACCCCAAAACAGTCAAAACCTTCCTTGTCGACATACGGGCTGCAGGCTGGCTGGCAGCAAATGTGTCAAAAGGATTTGGTCAAGAATTTCTCACCACCTTCTCTACAGATTTCAATGCTGCATTTCCCCACCAGAGCCGAGTTTTACCATAGAAAAGGAAGGGGGCTTTTGATTTTGATGGAAGGGGATATCAAGCACAACCAGCAAACCCAGCCCAGGGAGGTCCTGGTCATCACAGGTCAGCCACAGCCGACCATCTGCTCAGCCCTTGGAGCCTGGCTTCTCCTGGGCAAGATCATTGTCTAAGCCAGCAACCACTGGCCTGGCTGGGGCACCAGATGCTGCCAAGGGACCCCAAGGGTATTCCCACCACAGTGGCTGGTGGGATCAGCTGCTTACCCACATCCTGCTCATGTCGCTCAGCTCATTCTTGTATCTCACCGAGTCTTTCAGGACCTGGAGGAACAACGATGAACGTAAGCAGGCACCATGGGCAGCAAGCAAAGCACCATGGCAAGACATGCCAAACTTGGCACCAGCAGCTGTGGTCAGGAATGGGAGGTCTTGACGCTTTCCTGACCCTGCAGCCTGCCAGTGGTGTCACTAATGCCAGCCCCAGTGTGCCTCAGTCTCCCCATCCACACATGGGGCAGGAGGCTCCTTGGTGATGGCCCCTGCACTGATGTTGATGCTCCGTGGTTTCCTCCAGCACTGGAGGCTGTAGCAGGGGGGCTGTGGGCAGAGCAGCGCTGGGAAGGCTGCAGCAGAGCGAGCAGGGAGGGGTCCCTGCACCCATCCCCACCCAGGAGGGCACCGATCCACCAACATCTCCCACCGCCCCGAGCAGCACCACCGTGGAGAGGAATTGGCCTCCGGGGCAGCTGCTGCACCGAGCAGGTGGCACTCACGTTTGAGTGGCCATCCCGAAGGAGTTTGTGGAAGACATGGCAGAACTTCCAGCACAGCACAGCATTGCCTGACAGCGGCAGCCGGTTCACCACGGACCAGAAGGTCTGCGCCCCCTTCTCATGGTGCGTGCCCAGGATGCATGGTGGTGGCCAGTCAAGGAAACACTCCCTTCCCTCTCGGTGGTGATGGAGAATGGTCACCCCAAAGCGGCTGGTACCCGCAGAGCCGAGGAGCAAGGCCGCCACAGGGAGCTGCTAAACTGCCAAGTGTGGGTACACACTGCCACCAAGGGTGGCACACGCCGTCCCCTCTCCTCCAGCCCCATATCACTGCTCCAGGTGCTTCCACGGAGCCTTCCCAGCTGCCCTGCCAGGATGCTGGGGATCTGCGTTCAGTGGCACCATGCTCACAAGCACCTTTGGGGATTAATCATCCTCACCCTGGGCAGATGATCTGCTGTGGGCATCTGCCTCTCCCACAGGATGGCAGCGCCGGGAGCATGAGGCTGGGCACCCACCATTGAGCAAACGCTGCTCCAGCTTGAGCAGAGACCCCCGTGATGTGCCTGAAACACCCCATCCATCACTGAGAGCACCCCAGGGTCCCACCCAGCCGCCCCCAGCAGCCAGCCTGCTGCGCCAGCCCGGTAGTGCCAGCACCTTTCCCCATGCGCTACCTCGCCGATGCCCCTTTTCCGGGCAGCCCCAGCCCCGCTCCCACGCTGCCTTGTCCCACAGCCAACTTTGGAAAGGATATTTCTGGCGTGTTTCTCCTTGACAGCCACTTCCTGCGCATTAATAGCCTTATTGATGCTGACAGTCTGCAAAAGAGAAGCGGTGGAGGGGTTGAGACGGGAAGGGTTTGGGCTCCCCCGTTGGTCCCCCCCTCGCCCGCTGGGACCCCCTGGCTCTGCCGGCACCTGTTGGTGGCTGGGTCCCATCCAGGTCCCCAGCTCCTGCTCGTGCCAGCTGGATGCTGCCTGTTGCCGGATGCCTTTCTGGGACGTGGTTGGCATCCGCCAGCTTCAGCTGCTGCCAGGACTCATTTGCTCCACACAATAATGCCGCAATTAAAGCAGCGACCACAAAGGACCCTCTCCTGCCCTCGGAGCCGTGGGATGAGCAGAACAAAGGCAACTCCCTCCGGATCATGGGCACTCAGGGGAAACTGAGCAGAGAGGGCATTTTGGGGGGCACAGGGAATCTGGTAGCGGGAGGCTGAGAGCCCCGTGTGCTGTGGAGGGCAGAGCAGAGCTCTGGCAGCGAAGGACACAGCCCCAGCTTAGGGGTGAAGGGGGGCAGGAGATGGACCCGCTGCTCAGTACAGGCAGCTGTCCTGGCTGGTGCCCACTGCCACCCTACTGCCACCAGGCAAACAGTTGTGGCACCACAGCTCCCTACAGCCCTCCCGAGGGGCTGGCAGCCTCTCCCCAGCACAAGCTGCCCTTGTGCTCCCAAGCCACGCCAGGCAAGACTCGTAAAGCAGGTACCAGGGACTGGGGGAACCCCAGGTGGAGGAGCCCGGGCAGAGCCAGCCTCCGGAGGGGCAATGTCAGCCCCTGCAGGATTTTTAACCCTTTTCAACCATTCCTGCCCCTCGGGCAGCGGGAGGATACTGTGCTTGCTCCCGCTCGGCTGCGGTTTGGGGGGAGCACGGTGATGCTGGCCCAGGGCCGCTCTCTCCTCAAGCTCCTGCATCACTCCTGGTGATGCCGAGCGCTTCCCTGGCACCTGCTCCAGGAAGATCCCACTGCCAAGGGAAGAAACGTCTGGCTCAGCACTGCCAGAAGTAGCTAATTACTGATATAAACCAATTAAAGCAGTGGGATTCATCCCAGTGCCTTCCACACTGAAATCCTCCTTGCATCCCCGATGGCTCACTGCCCAGCGGGGCTGGGGGGCCACAGGTAGCAGCCACGGGCACCCCACGTACAGCTGGGCACAGCCCAGACCCCCAGCACTGAGACCAACCCATCTCCCCAAAACATCCCTCTGACAACAAAACATCACCAGTTGGAGAGGGGACAATGTGCTAAAGGGCTGAGACAGCTTCTGATCTCACCCTCTGCTGCCAACGGCACCCCCACCCCAGGGCTGGGTACCCCTCGACTGACACATGGGATCATAGAATCATAGGATGGTTAGAGTTGGAAGGGACCTCCAAGATCATCCAGTTCCAACCCCCCTGCCCCGGGCAGGGACACCTCCCACCACACCAGGCTGCTCCAAGCCCCATCCAGCCTGGCCTTGAACCCCTCCGGGGATGGGGCAGCCGCAGCTTCTCTGGGCAACCTGTTCCAGTGCCTCATCATCCTCACACCAAAGAAGTTCTTCCTAAGATCCAATCTCAATCTCCCCTCTTCCAATTTAAAACCATCACCCCTTGTCCTGTCACTCCCTCCCTGTCAAAAAGTCCCTCTCCAGCTCTCCTGGAGCTCCCTTCAGATCCTGGAAGGCTGCTCCAAGGTCTCCTTGGAGCCTTCTCTTCTCCAGGCTGAACAGCCCCAGCTCTCTCAGCCTGTCCTCACAGCAGAGGTGCTCCAGCCCTCCCAGCATCTTGGTGGCTTCCGCTGGAGCCGTTCCACCAGGTTTATGTCCTTTCTCTGCTGAGGACTCCAGGTGGGGTCTCAGGAGCACAGAGCAGAGGGGGAGAATCGCCTCCCATGACCTGCTGGTCACGCTGCTTTTATGCAGCCCAGGCTGGGGTTGGTTTCTGGGCTGCCAGAGTGCACTGCCGGCTCATGGTGAGCTTCTCATCCACAAACAGATGAAAATGAGTTCATATCGGATGTCCCAGTATGAACCAGTTCTGCTGTGGGGACACCACTGTGCTGGTTGCTCTTGAACAGGGCCAGTCCATGCACGCCATGGTGTTTGCAGCCCCATCCATATGGCGCTGGCTCTGCTGGGGACCATGGCGGGTCTCCAGCCATGCCAAGCTGCTCACCACGCTCACCACCACATCCCTGCCTACTGGTGACCATGGAGGTAATCGGTAAGGATCATGGAGGTCATAAGTAAGATGCAGGAGGCGCATTTCAGGGTGGCAAAGGACCCACATCACCAGTTGCAAGGCATGAGCATCCCAGCCCAACGGTGGGCTGGATACGACCATAATCTACATCTTAGCTTAGTTTTAAGAAAAAGCTGAAAGAAACACCTGTGGTGGAGAAGCCTGGCCCCATCAGATGTCCCTTCTTGAGGGCATGGATAGAGACAAGCAGGTTGCCAACACAGGAGGACCAAGGGTGTGAGCCACTTCTGCAGCTCTGCCCAGCCCTCTGGCCACGGCTCCTTTATGAAAACACGAAATAAAATTCAGCATTTTCCTCTTTAAAAAAGTCCCCAAAAAATCCTCAGGAAGATGCCTCTTGGCCAGAGGTGGCAGCCTGGAGAGTGATGCCCACTCCTCAGCAGGCACTGGTGACACATGTCATGGATCCAGCTCCAGGTGCAGCTTGTCCACTTCCAAAATCCCAGTCTGCAGCCACAGGCAGGCAAGATGTTCACAATGAGCCACCCAGCAAGGCGAGGAGCACAAGGACTGGTGTTCAAACACACGTCCCACCTTGAAATGGGAGTACTGGACCACCAGTAACAAGCCAAGAGCAAAGCTGAAGATGGCAAGTGGAAGCTCGGAGCTGGAGGGAGGATGGGCCCACCACTCTCCCAAAGCTGGTGGCTTCACTGCAGCACGTCTGCTCCCGTGAAAGACCGGAGAGGGGTGGGATCCGGAGGGAAGCAGCGCCAGGGGCTGCTGCATCCCTGGGAAAGCTGGAAACGGAGCTCCCAGTTTAAGTGCTGTTTCCTGCTGGCTTTTCCTGGTAAAGCAAGGACATGTTTTTTCACCCAAAGAGGCCCCCAGTGACGCCCCAGAGTGGAGAGACATGGTGGGAGGGTGATGGGTGGTGACCTCCAGGACCCTCCATCCTAAAGCCCCTGGCTCTGAAGCACAGGTGATATCCATGTGGATGGCAAAACGGTTTTCCAAGGAAAACCCAGATACCATGTGCCTGTCCTTGCGGGTGCCACCAAAACACACACCCCCCTCCAGGGGAGGGCAGGGTCCTGAGTGCTCAGGGCAGGCACTGGGGCTCAGGAGATGCCCAAACTATCGCTCCACCAGCTGGTGGCCCCAGCAGCGCCCACACAAGCAAACTGGAGGAGAGCAGGGCAGCAGCAGCAAAGGACTGAGGCTGCAAATGTCACCTCCAAAGGATGAGCAGGGCCAGGGAAGGTGACAGCAGCACAACGCTCCCGTCCACAAGTTCTGGCTGCGAAATTTGGGGCTCCCTAGAAAGAAAGCTCAAACCTCTTTGCCACAGAGAGGGCCTTTCACCCCCAACTTTCACAGGTGCTGCTTCCCAGAACCAGCCAGCTGATGGGATTTTAATTTTAATTTAATTACGAGCTTGTACACCACAAGGGCTATTTCTAACCTGCCAGCCCACGAGCGTGTCCTTGGCAGTGCCACTGGCCCCGCTCTGGTTTCTTGCCGCCTGAGGGATGCTGGTCCTTGGTGCCTGTGCCCAGGTGGGTGCCCAAAGGGCAGGGGACCTCGGTGGGCGCAGGGAGCCTCCGTGGGGCAGCCAGGCCCTTCCTCCAGCCCCACAGCCCTGACACCACTGGAGGGAGAGGAAACCCTGTGCAACGCTGCCAGCAGCGGGGCCAGGAGGGAAGCGAGAGGAGAGGGCAGGGGGGACCCTGCCTGACAGGGAGAGCTGCAAGGGGGTTACACCACCACGCTGGCCATGGCACTGGGGGCAGAACTCAGCAGGGCAGCACCAGGGCAGCACTGGCCATGGGTGCTGGGCATAGGCTGGGCGAGCAGCACCGGGAACTCCACAGGCAGAACACTGTGAGCATCATTAGCGATTTCAAGTGCCTGTCAATCAGGGCAAGAGTACCCCACCACCACGAGCAGGGAAAGGCTTGGGCCATTCAGAGGAGAAGCAGAGTCAGGTAATGCCGTCCAGGGACCATCCAAGTAACTATCTCTGCCCTGGAGCAGGGGGAACTGCCCTGGAGCGCTGGCCTCTTCTTCCATGGGAATCATGACAGGACCAGAGGAAATGGTCTGAAGTTGGGGCAGGGGAGGTTCAGGTGAGATATTAGGAAGAATGACTTTATTGAGAGGGTGGTCAGGCACTGGAAGGGCCGGCCCAGGGAGGTGGTGGAGTCACTATCCCTGGAGGTGTTTCAGAAATGAGTAGATGTGGCACTTCAGGGAATGCTATAGTGGCTGAGATTGTTGGGTTGGGTGATTTATCTTGTGGGGTTCAGTTTTTTGTGGTTGGTTTTTGGGGGTTTTTTTGGGGTGTTGTGTATGGTTGGACTCAATGATCTCAGAGGTCCCTTCCAACCATGAGGATTCTGTGACCTGCAGCTGTGAGTGGCAGCTACTTCTCCTGTGGCTGGGATAAGCCACTGCAGCCCTGTCCCAGGGAATTTCACACTGTTCCTGTGGGACTCCAGGAATCCTGCTGGCAAGGAGAGAGCTGGACCACATCCTACAGGACGCACACCCCCTCGACTGCTGACTCTCACAAGGAGATGCAACACACTGGGGTGACCCCCTCCAGCCATGGCTCATGTCAACTTAAAAAACCTCCCTGGGTATGTGAGAGCCCAAAGGAGGGTCAGAGGTGGCCAAAACTGCACGGAGGGACACAGGACAGAATGACAGAGGCTTTCTGAACACCCAGAAACACTCCCCTCTTGCCCATGTACACATGCCCCCTCCCACCCGCCGCCAGATCTCCCCACGTTACGCTCTCAGGCTCGTCTGAATCGCAAATCTCCCAGCTGGCATCCAGGAGCCCAGCTCCAGTCAGGACCTGCGCGGCACCTTCCCGCTTATTTCCAAAAGGAAATGAGTGTTGATTAAAGAATCCAGAGCTACTGCAAATTATTTGGAGAAACTGAGTAAGTTGCAGCGCAAATCCTCTTAGTAATGCTCCCTTCATTTCTCCTTAATTCCTTTCTATAAATGGAGAGCTGTGACGAGCCATACCTCCGGAAAACCACTCACAACCCAGCCCTGCAGACACAGGGGCTCCGGGGAAAGTGAGCGAGCAGGGAGACCTGACTAAAACAAGCCTGGGAAAAAAAAAATAGCGGTGAGCTTAATTAAAACACAAATCCCAGCGTAGCACGGCTTCGCTCCGGCCCTGGAGGTGTTGAGGACACGGAGGTGCGGGTGAGGTTTCCAGAGGGCATGTGTCTCTCTTTAAACATCGCTCAACAACAGCAGCTAAAAGCAAACCAGGGCCTCGCTGGGGCTCAGGAAAAGGTGTTTCTCCGGGAAAACGCGGAAGTGAAGCCAGCTGGATCGTGCCTATTCAGCTGCATCTGCTGCATCCATGACTTTAGAAAGTGCTCCCAGCCCTGCCAGCTGCACAGCCGGACGAGGCACCTGCACCAGGGCTGTGTGAATACCTGAAGGTGCTGCTGCCCTTCTCACCTCCTGCTCCCACCCAGTAAGAAATAATCCCCCAAATGACACGAATCTCACATTTCCCAGCACTTGGGTCATAAAAACAATCACATTTTCCCCAAAGTAATATTTGCCTCCAGCGTCAAAAACCCTGAAATCTCACTGCATCCACCAGGGCTTGGTCCCTGTGGTGGTGGCTTGAGATGTACCTCTCCAGGAGATGCTGATGCCACCATCTTGGACGCTAGCAGGAGAAGGAGGACCAAGGTGTAGCAGAGACAGCCTTGAATGCCAAGGGACACCAGCATGAAGGGGGTGTTTGGGGATACTTTGATTCACATCCTGTCCTGCTGGACCTCCCACCACCCTATGGCACATGGGACATCCCAAACTGGAGTCACCAGGAAGAGAGCCACAGGATCTGTGAGCAACATTGGAAGCCAACGCCATCGCCACCAGGGTCTTCATGGCAGAGACATGCCCCGGCATTGGTGTCTTTGGGTCTGCTCGCTTGAGGTTGATGACTTCAGGGAGGATGATGACTTCAGATTGACGTTGTGCTTGGTCTGACCACCGTCAGCACTCTCTGGCACATGGTGACGCCTGATGTGAACGTTATGGAGAAGTTCTTCCAGCACACATGGTGCTTCCAAGGGAGAAACCACCTGGGCCGGGCCAGGGAGGGGTGACGTCTCCACTCCACAAGGAGACACAAAAAGATGGCAGCTGCCATCCAACTCCCACCAAGGCCTTTGCCTCATGAACTGCGGTACCATTATCACGGTAGAAAAATAAAAGTAAATTGAAGGATACACACTTAGAGTGTACCTGAACAGAGAAGACCCCACCAGCTCCCAGCTCCTCCCAAGGGCAGCAGAGTGTCATCAAAGCAGAGGTTGAGATCCACAGGGTGATGGGCCCATGAGCTGCACGTGCAAGGACTTAACCCACCTCTCCTCCTGGCCTTTCATCACAAGAGCTGGGGCAGGATGAGACAGCACCAACGCCACCGCTCCTCCATCTTCGAAGCAGACAAAGAATGAAGGCAATCAGCCAAATAACTCTGGTGAGTCCCAAGGAGTCCAGCGAGAGAAGAACTTGGGCTGGTCACCAGCAGTTGGAAGGGTTTGGTTCCACCGATGCCAGAGACAAGAGCTTGCTACACTGAACACATCGCTGTCCCCCATCAGGGGACCAGCATCCAAAGTGTTGGGACACTGACTTTCTCCAGTGCTGTGAACGATTCATACAGATTAATTACTTGGACGTATGTTTTTTAAATCCAGTTCAAGGAATATGGACTTCACCAATATACAGACACACCTTCGGGGAATAAAAAAGACAGCAAGAAAACTGACTTTGGGGAGAACAGGGGGCAAACAGCAAGGCTACAGAAGAAGCCAAACCTCACCAATGACCATCAGGGAGGTTGACACCATAAAACTTGAAGCCTCCAGCTGAAATAACAGTCATAAGAGCGGTCAGTCGAGGCTGCAGGAGAACCTGATGAGTGCTTTGGTCACCTCCAGCACCATGAAGGGCCAGCATGGGCTCCAGTTCCTGATGCTGGATACATCTGACCCACCACAACTGGAGACTCCCTTGCACAGGCAGCCCCCAACACAAGATCTGAGGAGATGCTCCGGGCAGCTCCTCAGGATCCCTGCACCCCATGAAAAACACTTGTTATTCTTCTCATTTAATAGTTGCCAGGGGTGCTCCATCACTCCTGCCCCACGCTGCCCAGCTGGCTCGGCAACGGCCGGAGCCATTCCCACCGGCTGCCCCGTTGGCCAGGCTTTTTATTTTAAGTGAGGCTTTTCTGCAAAGATAATCTCTTCCAGCAGCGGTGATTTCTGTCTGGGGACGGAGGATGGCTGTGTTTTCCAGGGTCAGCGGTTCAGAAAGGTCCTGATAACGTTCCAAATGGTCCCAACAGCAATCTTCTGCTTCCCAACAAATGCAAATATTGGGCTTTTTTTTTTTTTTTTGGAACAGGAGGAAATAAAGGCTCGAGGCTGGAGGATGTGGGAAGCAGACGCCAGGAGCTCATCTCCAGACACATGTTTCGGTGACCAGCTGCCACCCCAGGACCAAAGCGTTACCCTGGCAGGGTATCGTCCTGGTGGGATGCTCCCGAATTCTGCACAGTGGGATGCCCCAGGAATGTGGAGCCAAGGTAGCTCTGGTGGAAATCCTTCCATGCAACGCCTCCTGCTGAGAGGCAGCACCCACCAGCTGGTCGGGGGGCCCCTCACGCCTTTTCCCTCCAGCATGTCCGGATCCTGAGACGGAACTGAGGAGCGGCAGGACCCCAGGGACCCCACACTGCACCCCAGGGACCTTCCCCATCCTGACCCCGGCTCTGCCGGAGCACCCCGAGCAGCAAAACCCCTCTGCCCAGGTGAGCAGCACAGCGGATGGACCCTAACCCCCCCACTTTTCACCCCAAACTTGTTTCCATCCCTATTGTCCAGGTAAGGGATCCTCCCACGTGGAGACACGGGCATGAGGGGAAATGGGTGCCCGTGGGGACACCTACGCCCAGCCAGGTTCGAGACCGGAGGAAAGCGAGTGAAAGGGGGTGGGGGGAGCAACCCCCGGCCCCGGCTGCAGCAGCCCCGGGGAGGGTCGGCGGTGGCCGGGAGGGTGAGCGCCCCGGTTACCGAAATGAGGGGGGGTCCGGGCGCCGCGCTGCCGCCCCAAAACCAATCTCCCCCACACACCACCTCCCCTCGATATTTTACACCCGGAGACACCGACGGCTCCCAAAATTCCCCGTGCAGGAGTTTGGCTGGATGCAACCCCCGATTCCCGGGATGAACCTGGATGCCGAGGTGAGGGGCGTGGGAGGGAAAGGCGGACAGGGGGGGATATCCTCGGGGAGGGTGAAGGGGGGTTTTCCCGTGTATGGGAGGGAGTTGGGTGNAGACCCCGCCCCATCTCCAGAGCCTGTGCCAGAGCCCCTGCCCCACGGCCGGGACCCCTGCCCCATCCCTTGCCCTACCACCAGACCCTCCACCCCATCCGCTGCCCCATCCCCTGCCCCCCTGCTCCATCCCCCGCCCCCATCTCTGTGCCTGGGGCGGGGGGAACACCAGCTACAGCCGGGGGTCCGGCCAAGGGTGACCTGCACAGGGTTTCCCTCACACAGGAGCCCGCTCAGCAATCGCCGTCTCGGCTCCAGCAACAAAAGCAATTAAACCGGAGCAGTTAATGAGTCCCCCGCCACCCTCGGGTGAGCCCGGCACCCTGGCCACCCGCAGGGGCTGCTGCCCTGCCGGGGAGCCCGCAAACATCCAGGCAGGAGGCTGGATTTTCCCAGCTCCCACCAGTGCTCAAGAAGCACTTTTGCATCCTCTGACGGAAGGCACAAAAGAAACCCAAACAATTCTTCTGGTTTGCTGTGGTGCCCCCAGGGCAGCCCCAGAGCAGGGAGGAGGGGGAGCGCCGCAGCTGCCCCTTGGCTGAAGGCGGAGGAGAAGCTTCATGGCACAAAATAAAATATGCTGCTGTGGTTCTGGCCCTGGCCGAACACACTAATCCCCCGGGATTACCACCGTCTAGTCACGGCTCTGCCACTTACTCCGGGATGGTGACTTGGCCACTCTTAATAAGATGATGTCCCCACAATCCCTGGGGGACAGCCCGGCCAGCACAGGGCTCTGCACCCACCCACCACTGCACCCCAGCCCTGGGCGGGGAGCAGGGGGGTGGGGGGCAGCTTTTAGGGCCAAGACCTAGGTCATGTTTTCCTTGGGTTGGCTGCAGTTCCTGGGATGGACGGACAGACGGACGGATGCACTGCTGGGCAGCGCCGCAGGGACCCACTTCGTCTGGGCTTTTGCTGGACCAGATGGTCCTAAGCAGCAGCTGAATTTCTCCAGGAGCAGAGTCTGGTCCCTGCTCTGAGCCCGAGGGTGACACTACTCTGGGGACAGGAACCTGTCCCCACTGCAGGGATCTGCCCCTGTCATGGCCAGGCACAACAGGGCTCTGCAGCCCCTATCGTGACAGGCGTGACAGAAGCAGGGGGCAAGGCACCAACCCCGGCATCCCTGGGGACAGGGTGTCTACACCCCAAAGCCGATGGGACAAACCCAGAATCCAGCACCAGGAAGGGGCAACAAGGTTTGTGCCCTCCCCACACAGTCAGCGATTCCCAGCCATGCTCCTGGCATGGCTTAACGGGATACTAGAATTAATTCACCCTTAGCTGGGTTTAGCATCGCTCTAAACCTGGTGCTGCAACTGCTGCTGCCTTGCTGTCCTGGGATGTCCTGCAGATGTGGTCCATGCTTCCCAGACCACCATCTCCAGAGGCCGAAGCCCTACAATTAGTGCTTGGCCATCAGGTTTTAATGCCTCATTTGCATGAAGAGACCTTAAGGCAGGTATTGCAAAGAGCACAGGCACAGCAGGAAACAAAGAACATCTTCTGGAGCAACACCCGACTTCCCCTCCCCTTCCCCAGCATGCATGGTAGGGATGGGACTTTTCCCACGATGCCACCTGCATGGCAAGTAGAGAGCTTGGGAAATAAAATGCAGGGTCCATCCTGTGGCCGTATTTACTGGTGACACGCCATAACACCATCACATCCCGTACACAGCCATGCCAAGCTGCCCACTGCTGCCCACCCACAGGCTTTGCGTTCCCAACATCCCTCCATAATCCCACAAATTAAGTCACCTCATCACCATTAACCTAATTTTCTTCAAAATCAAGATTTCACACAAGCTTGGCCCTGATGCAACCTTCTCAGATGTTGTTAAAGCCAAGTGAGAGAGAAGACTCTTATTGCCATTATCCCTGGTCTCCTGGGGATGCCACGAGGGTGGGAATGGGTCCAGCAGAGGCCACCAAGATGCTCAGAGGGCTGGAGCACCTCTGCTGTGGGGACAGGCTGAGAGAGCTGGGGCTGTTCAGCCTGGAGAAGAGAAGGCTCCAGGGAGACCTTAGAGCAGCCTTCCAGGATCTGAAGGGAGCTCCAGGAGAGCTGGAGAGGGACTCTTGGTCAGGGAGTGGAGTGATGGGACAAGGGGGAAGGGATTTAAATTGGCAGAGGGGAGATTTAGGTTAGATCCTAGGAAGAACTTCTTTGGTGTGAGGGTGGTGAGACCCTGGAACAGGTTGCCCAGAGAAGCTGTGGCTGCCCCATCCCTGGAGGGGTTCAAGGCCAGGCTGGATGGGGCTTGGAGCAGCCTGGTGTGGTGGGAGGTGTCCCTGCCCAGGGCAGGGGGGTTGGAATTGGATGATCTTGAAGGTCCCTTCCAACTCTAACCATTCTAGGATTCTTTGATTCTGTGATTCTACTCTAAAGCTCCGTGCCACTGCGGCAGGAACAGAGCAGTATCCGTGGGTCCCAGCAGGGTGCGTGACCCCACAGGCTTCATCCCAGGCTCCTGTATCCCTTCTCAGCCATTTGGGATGAGCTGGTGCAGCACCACCCTCTCCAGATGGAGATGCTGTACTCTGTCCAGATGGGATGGAGTGAATTGCCTGGTGAATGAGGGGAGGTGGGATGCTGATGTGGCTGCTGCAAAACCCCAGGGCACCAAAGGTGCTGCCCCCACCAGCCCCTCTGGTGCAGAGGGTAGGAAGGGACCTTTCTCAGCTGGGAATAGGAAGGCAAAGGCTTTCCTGGAGGACCAAGGGGGAGGTAGCCCTTGCTTCACCCTGTACCCTGAGTGCCTTCATCATCCCGCCAGCTAATCTGGGGAGCTGGAGAGGTCCCTCCTCTTCCCTGGCTTCATTTAACCTCCTCCAGTGCTCCTGCTCTGGGACCCTGGAAACACCCTCCATCCTCCCGCAGCTCTGTTACTCTGGGAACTGCCAGGACAGTATGTGCGGCCCGGACCACGACAGATGAAGGAAGAGATGTTCACTATCTTCCCTGAGGCTGCTGGAGCCTCTGCGAGCAGCTTTTAAACTCTGTTTCAGCAACTGACTTGGGCTAAAATGAAGGGAATTAGGTCTAAAACATCTCGGCAAATGTGGCCTTCTGTCATTACAGCCAGTTTGAAGAGGTTTGCTGGGTAACGATCTTGAAAGCATTTTTCTTTATTGGTTTTACATCCCATACTTCTGTTTGAGCAAATCTCTGCTGGAGCTGATGCTCAGGGCAGGATGGAGCAGAAAGCCTGGACCACTCAGCTCTGTGAAGCATTTACATCTCTCTCAAAGGTCTCCTTGCCTCCTCCCCCCACCCCCCATTCATTTTACCAGGTCTAAAAATACTCCAAAGCCTTTTAAACCCTGTTCCCCTGCAGCCGCCTCCCTCCTAGATGACTAATAATACCTGTTGCTCCCTCTTGATCTCTCTCTATTTCCCAAGTCTTCCCCAAGGGAAGGAACCAAACAGGAGCCGTGCTCTCAAACCACCTCTTGGCTTTCACAGTCTCTTAAATTCATTTTCCTTGGGGAACAGCATTTTTTTTTTCCAGCTAGTCCAGCGTAGGAGCAGTTTAAACACACCTCCCCAAGCAGCTCTCTTAGGTCACAAGAAACCAGTCCTGCCCCATGGCTTAACCATGCAAGATGTTGCTGGACCATCCTTCTGATACGGGATCGCCAGGATCCCAGAGCTCTCACAGTTCTAGGTATAAGGCCGAATAGCAGGTTCATTCATAAAACCACTGAGCTCTTAGAAACCTATCCTTTTTTTCCGATTTTGCATGTTTCAGCTGTTTTCAGCATCGCTCCCAATCTGGGGCATTCACTTGGGAGATGCACCTTCGAGGACTCACTCATTAGGCTGAATTTTATTTCTGGTCCGTGGAGGGTGAGCATCGCTGGCTGCGTGGAGTTTTTTAGGAAAAGGGAGTAAATGCTGGGTGTTGGGATTTCTTTGCAATAGTGTGATTTAGAAGAAAAACACACCTCACCATCACCATTTGTGGCAATGGCTTTTTTCCCCCCACTGAGCTGAGAGGTTAAAGAACTGTTAACGCAGACCAGCTTTCCTGACTGATCCCCTGCACTGCTCCACGTCCTGCTGAAACAGAGGTCAGACCCACCCTGGGCACCCTTCCCACAGCCAGCATCACATCACGGGTTATTTGGGATCCAGGGACAGAGCAGCCGCATCGGCAGAAGCTGAGGGTGTGATGAGTTTCTCTGGAGTCAGACACAGCAACGCGGCCAAACCCCTTTGGACCACCGTGATTTTCAGAGAGCATCCACCAACTTTCAGAAAACCCTTACACTGACACTGCTGATGTGAAAAAATACCTCCCAAATCATCAAAGTCCTGGTGAACCAGGTGCTTTTTGTTACCAAATCTGCACTTGCACGGGAGGCAGCTTTAAAAGGGTGTTTGGGGGCCCCGATACTTCTGGAAATCCCCCTGGCCGACTAATGCCCAAATGCCTTTGCAAATCTTGATTTAGGCAAAATATCCGCTCTGGAGCGGTACTTAAAAAGCTCAAGGCCATTTTCAAATCCTTGTAATGCGGCAGTTTCCTGGGCATGTGAAAGCGAGAGGAAAAAGCAGATCAGTTTGAAGCAGGCACGGATCCAGGGCTGGCGGCTGCACCAAGAGCTTGTGCTGGCACGGAGCAGGCAGGAGCAGGGAGCAGGCAGGAGCAGGCAGGGCGGGCAGGAGCAGGGAGCAGGCAGGAGCAGGAGCAGGGAGCAG
>VXBW01005582.1:98362-112237 GCA_013400375.1 Thinocorus orbignyianus | reverse complement strand
GCAGAATCCTACCCCTCGCCCTGCTGGCCACGCTGCTGGGGATGCAGCCCAGGGTGTGGGGGCCTTCTGGGCTGCCAGCACACATTGCCAGGCTATTGAGCTTCTCATCCACCAACACCCCCAAGTCCTTCTCCTCAGGGCTGCTCTCCAGCCATTCTCTGCCCAGACTGGGTCTGTGCTTGGGATTGCCCTCACCCTGATGTGGGACCTTGCACTTGGCCTGGTTGAACTTCATGAGGTTGGCATGGTCCCACATCTCCAGCCTGTCCAGGTCCCTCTGGATGGCATCCCTTCCCTGCAGCACACTCTTCCACACAGCTTGGTGTCACTGGCAAACTTGCTGAGGGTGTCCTTGATCCTTCTGTCCACGTCACCAACAAAGATGCTAAACAGCACTGGTCCCGGTGCTGACCCGAGGAATGCCTCTTGTCATCAGTCTGTCTTAATGTGGGGGAATCCAGTGTGTGTCCCCATGGCTCCCAGGGGCAGGAGAGCCCTGGCTGCAGCCCTGCTGTCATACTGCAGCTGCAGGCAGCAGCACAGCCCCAGTCTGGGTCAGGACCGGGTGGCTGAAGGGCTCTGTACCCCAAGGATGCCCCTGCTAGAGATACTGGACCATGGATGATCCTATCGCTGACAACCGCCTCCTGCCTGCCCAACGGTGAACGCGCATCATCGGCAGAGGGGCACACAGGACACCAAGGTGTTGACTCCAAGAGACAAGATGTGTGCTCCTGGATACGTATCGGCAGCTGAGCTGGAACTGAATTGCAAGCAGTCACCTCTTCCCAAACCACCCATCACCCCATCTATGATCCAGCACTCGCATCGGCAAAGGAGCCCCTGCAGCAACTCAATCCTGCTCTCCCAGACAGGCAACAAAGGGTCCTGCTGGTGCAGCAAAGCCCTGAAGCTTCCCCAGTACTTAAAAACAATCATCCTAATAAACACACTCAGTTCCACTCTTTTTCAGCAGTTGTCAGACAGCCCATGGTCCTCACCACTGCCCAGGCATCCTCCTGCACGGGATATGCTCTGTTGGAATGTGACGGGGCTGGCCAGTGTGACGTGGGGGCAGGGGCTGCTGTGAAAGCTGGCAGGTGACATTCAGCTTCTTGACACGAAAGCCCCAGGAATCAGACTCATTTGAGCGAAGGAGGATGGACAGCTGAGGGAGGCACCAGCCCGAGGACCACAGGAGCCTCACCCAGAGGCAGAGAAAAACCTCTGTGTTCCTACAGCATTTGAAGAATTAGGATCTTTTTTTTTTTTTTTTTTTTTTTTAACAGTTATGAATCAATAAAAAAGATTGTGCTAGAAATCTACTGGCTGATGTTACCAGAAGCAACCCAGAGAGCCCTGAACACAGCCCTGCTGCCAGGGCCAGTCCCCAGTCTGTACCCAAGTGCTCACCAGTGAGAAACAGAAATCCACATGGTGAGACCTGGAGAGAATTGGCACGAGGCTGCCGCCTGAGAGAAAAGCATATTACGACTAAACACCAGGACCAGGAAAGAACTGAGGTGAGGAGCAGACATGCAGGAGTACAGGGTACTCCTGGGTACAGGAGCACCCAGGCTGCCGGAACCACCTGCTGCGGTGCTGCAGTCCTTACGTGGGGCAGTTAAGCAGAAGGAGCTCTCTCCTGGTCCCTCTCACCCTCTACAGCTGGAGAAGATGGAAACACCTATGATAAGGATAAGGATAAGAAGCTCTCGCTACGCCTATGCACACTGCTCACAGGACACTGGTTATTTCACTGATCAGTAACACGTTGCTTCTCTTTTCAGGATGGAAAGGAAGAGTCCCTTGGAGGCGCTGGGATCAGAAACACAAAATCTGCTTATCAGAAGAAAGGAGCTGGGAGAGTTCTTCCCCTCTGATAGGAATCTGCAGTTATTAGCATCTCCACAACCGGCAAAATCTTTATCCTGCTGATGGGAAGAGAAGAGGTGCAAAGTCCAGCTGGAGGCCTGTAGCTAACGGTGTTCCCCAGGGGTCAGTACTGGGTCCAGTCTTGTTCCACAAGCTCGGTGAGGGGACAGTGTCCTCTCATCACATTTGCTGGTGACACAAAACTGGGAGGGGTGGCTGACACAGCAGAAGGCTGTGCCACCATCCAGTGAGACCTGGACAGGCTGGAGAGTTGGGCAGAGAGGAACCTCATGAAGTTCAACAAGGGCAAGTGTAGGGTCCTGCACCTGGCGAGGAAGACCCCCCTGAACCAGGACAGGTTGGGGGTGACCTGCTGGAGAGCAGCTCTGAGGAAAAAGTCCTGGGAGTCCCGGTGGACACCAAGTTACCCATGAGCCAGCAATGGGCCCTTGTATTGGCCCAAAAGGCCAACAGTCTCCTGAGGGCCATTAAAAAGAGCATGGCCAGCAGGTCAAGGAAGGTCATCCTTCCCCTCTGCTCTGCCCTGGTGAGGCCACATCTGGCGCACTGGGTCCAGTGCTGGGCTCCCCAGTTCGAGAAGGACAAGGACTGGAGAGAGTCCAGTGGAGGCTACAAAGACCCCCAGGGGCTGGAGCATCTCTCTGCTGAGGAAAGGCTGAGGGACCTGAGGCTCTTCGGCTGGAGAAAGGGCAGGTGGCAAGAGGATGGGGCCAGACTCTTCTCAGTGATGCCCAGTGACAGGACAAAGGGCAACAGGCAAAGATGAGGAAAAACTTATTTCCCATGAGGGTGACAGAACTCTGGAAGAGGCTGCCCAGAGGTAGTGGAGCCTCCTTCTCTGAAGATGTTCAAATCCACCTTGATGTGTTCCTATCCTACCTGCTCTGGGTCACTCTGTTCTGGCAGGGGGTTGGACTGGGTGATCTCTAGAGGTCCCTTCCCACCCCTCCCAGTCAGGGGTGATTCAGTGATGCTGTGAATCTGGATAACTAGAAAGCAATTGCTCCTAGAGCTAGCGAATGCAGCAGAAAAGGAGGAAAAAGGGTTAAAATCATAAAAGATGTAACAGGGACAGCCTGGCTAATTGCTGTTTCCACACTATGGGTGATTAGAATAAAGAATTGGTTCAGACTTGACCTGAGATGTATTTTTTCCCTGTTATGTCCTATTCCCAGCAGGCGCTGGTGTCGGTCTGTTTCTCACACTGGAGCGTGGAGGCCAGCAGACAAATGGCAGCAGGGACCCAGAACCCTTCCCATGGGATAAAAACCCTTGGAGGGGGAGGTAGCAGCTATGGCATGACCCAAGATGACATCCAGGTAGTAAGGGTTTAATGGAGAATGTAGAGGTGACAGGGTTAACTACACCCCTCTTCTGTGGCAGAGAGGAGCAGACCTGCTGGGACCCTGCCCACGTGCCCCTGCCCTGGCTGTGCACTGTGGCCAAAATACCAGCTCATTTTAAGGTGCTGAGAAGCACAGGTTTTTGTCAAAGTGTCCTCTCCTTTTTGCTCCAGTTTATTCTCATCCATGCAGCAGGTGAAGTTTTACTTCCCTCTCAGTGGGCAGAAATTGCCGAACATTTTTCCTGAGCTCTTTGCTCACCACCCAGCAGCTTCAGCAAATACCTGATGGCTCATCCACCTCCCCAGACATTATTAATTTTGGCAGCTTTGCCCAATGCTGCCGGCACAAAAGGAGCTCTTCTGCCAAACCAGCCGTGCCGAGGCACAAATTCTGGGGGTTACCAAAAATACAGGCAGGGGTGAGAGGCCTCATGCCCTGGGAAAGCCATCTCGCAGAGGCTCAACGGCTGGTGTGAGGGCACTGGGAATAAGGCAAAGAAGAAAGAAGATCCGATTCGAGTGGAAAAAATGCAGGACGTGGTTCCCAGCTCAGTGCTCGCGGCACTGGGACGCTTCGAACTTGGACATCTCAGCTAAAAAAATAATAAAACTGGAATGCAGAGGCAGAGCAGCCCTATTTCTAGCTGCGACTCCTCCCTGTGTGCTTAGCCTCCCAGACGACTCAGAAACTCAAGGCACTTCTTTCCGAGCTATAAAAAGAGCTGGAGCGGGACTGCAATAGCCTGGAAGACAAACAAGAGGGGAGCATGTCCTCCCGTTGGGGCCAAGAGCATCTCACCAGGAAATGAGTGAAGCCAGGAGACGGTCTGACGCAACCCAGCTCCTCAGCTAATGTCTACCTTTTGAGGTGCCCACAAAGAGGGAGGGTTGTGGGGCACAGAAAACTCCAGGTTGAATCCTACTCACCACAACATTGGCTTGTGTTGTGTCCCAAGTCATCCCACCACCTCTCCTCGCCCCTGCATGAGTAGAGGAGGTAGGTGCCATGGTGAGCAGACACAGGGCACCAAGTGTCCCGCCCAGACTACAGGGTGGAATGAGCCACACAGAAACACAGTTGGCTGCTGAAGGAGTTAACAGCCTCACCCGACACCCCACTCCACGCCTCCCAGCAGGACAGTCTGGACCATGAAGTTGACAGAATGACACCATAAAATTCAGCAAACTCAGAAATACCTACCTTTGCACTCTCCAGACAAGAAGCAGCCAAACCTTGCTGACTCTGTTGGAACATTTCATTCCCATTAGAGCAGTGCACAAAACCATCCTGGCAGGGAAAACACAAGGTCTCCACCAGGTCACAGACTGGGAATGGCTCCACCAGAAAAGATGTCTTCTTCAATGACTTCATTAACTTATTCAATGCCGAAGAAGTGATCTCTTCAGGTGGAGCCTTTCCTAGTCTACATTGACTTCTTCAACACAGAAGAAGTGAAAGGCTTCCATCTTGTGCTCCCTCCACTTCAGCATTGCCTTACAACCTTGGAAAATCTTCACACACTGCTAATAAGTGGGGTAGGACTTTTACTGTGAGCAGTTTTAAGGGTTGTAGAGTTGGACTACAAGTCCACCTACTGGGTGGACCACAAGGAGCAACCTGAAGTTGGCATGCTTGGTACAAGCAGTAACTGTGGCTCAGGAGGAAAGGGACAACCACGATGCCCACAGACCAGCAAGGGTGAGGGTCAGCACTGGTGTGACTTGCTACCAAGCCCACTGAGCTGCAGAAGAGCTGATCAGCGCTCAATTCAGTGTCTTGCAGAGTCCACGCCTGGATGAACAGTGACCTTCACCAGCAGCAGGCTGGGGACCTGAGGGCCACATCTTGCTTGTGCAGAAGATGCAAATTGCTCTTTGCAACCATACCTGGAACCCTCCTGTGCCCAGCTGCCTGATCCAGAAGGACTGCTGCCTGGTGGGAGCTGTATCTCATGACATGCATCACTAGGTTGGTGATGTCTGCTGTTAGAGGTCTTAGCACTCATGCCATCACCTCTTTTCTGGGCTCTCAGGTGGAGGAGGAGGGACAATTCCTGGGTGTCCCTGATCTTCCGGCACAAGCACCTTGCAACACCATTTGTGCCCACAAAACCCTGTATTCTTGCTCACTTCCATGTGAACACAATGACTGGAAAACTATTTTTCAGCCAGCACTTGCTAATTAAAATAAAAAGCAATGCCATGCACTCTCTAGAGAGCACCGAGCTGCTCGCATGGAATAAAAGAGACAAATGTTAACAATAAATAGCAAGTCTCCAGCCTGTCCCTGGCAAGAGAAGCCTGTCCTCCCAAAGGGTCCCTTCCTTTGCCACAATTTGCCTCTTTTCTACATGGTAAATATTTAATGTGCTCTCCTTGGGGGTTCTTCTCCAGCAGCACAGTAAGGCTGGCTGAGGGGCTACACCGTCCCTCGCAGGAGTTGGGTCACTTGGCAAAGTGGTGAACGTGGTGGATAGCTGGCGGTGAACACCCAGACCTCAGGAGACCCCCCAGGGAACAGAAACCCAAATGCCAACAGCCTCTGATGCAGCATTTGGGGCAGCAGGACCAAAATCCCACCCAGGAAGGGCACAGGCTGCTGCTGTTCAGTTGGGATTTATTGCAATGACATCAAGATGGCTCCTATCAAACTAGGTAAAAATAGCATTCAAAATTATGAAAGTCCTGGAATAAAGTAACCACAGCCTCAGCAATCTGATCCGCACACATGCTTAGCAGAGTTTTGTTTGTTTGCTCAAAGAAAGAATGTTCTCCACCTCAAGACCCAAAGTGTGGCAGATCTAGGCAACTCAAGCCAAACTCACAACTGAAGTTTCATGACAAAACCACAAAAAAAGCCTGGTTACCCCACCACGAGCTGCATAAAGCTGAAGGAGCTCTGGATCTAACCGATTTCCCAGTAACCCAGCTTCTGCTGCTACTGTGCTGATGTTTTTTGTGTTGGTGGGAACAGGGAACCCCATGGTGTCTGCTTGTCTGAGTGCCAACCCAGCACAGCCAGCTAAAGGCAGGGCAAGAAGGGATCACCAAGCGTGTGCCAAGCTTTGTGAGAGGGCACAAGGCTCCAAGACACCTCAAAACCTGCGGTGGGGACCGGGACCTTCTGGGATCACCTCTGTGCTGGACTGAAGATGTCATTGGAAGCCATGGCCAGGACCATACCCTGCAGCAGCCCATCCTTGTGTTACACCACCAACCATGACCACAACCAACCAACCAACCAACCAACCAACACCATGCGCTCTCTATCCGCATGAGACTTGTCAAGCTGCTGAAATGTCCCACCAAAGAAGGGACCAAAATCCTGTGGTTTCAAAAGGAAGCTCTGTGTGCTACCACACAATTTTAAACGGAACGAGGGTGGGGTTAGGCTGCACATAAAGACGAAATGTTGTACCCTGGGGGTGGTGAAGCTGTTGCTGCCCCATCCCTGGAGGGGTTCAAGGCCAAGTTGGAGGGGGCTTTGAGCAACCTGGTCTGGTGGGAGGTGGCACTGGCTGGGCTTTAAGGTCCCTTCCAGCACAAACCATTCTGTGAGTCCATGATAAAACATTAAATGTCTGCATATGCCTCTGAGCAAGTAACTTCACCTATTGAGTGTAGCCCAGGGATCATTTACCTTGCACCGTGATTAGCCCAGAAGAGCACACAATGTATAATTAGTCCAGCCATGGGCTGGGACTTGCATCCGGGCTAAAATACCGGCTGCGCCGCTGGTTTCTGCTGTCACCCAGGGAACAGTCTGTCCCCAGGAAGTTTTCTTATTTGGTGACTGTGCAAAATAAATCAGCCAAGCTGGTGGCAGAGATTAGGGCCAGGATCCTGCCCTTCCTCCAGCCCTCCTGCTGCTGCCTGACCCCTGGTTGCTGGCCCCACATCTCCAGGCATGGGTCAGTCTCCGGGGAAAGTAGAGAGGGATTTAATCCCATCAGGACAGAGGGGTCTTCAGACGATTCTCCACACCCCGTGCCAGCACCCAGCCCACCAGGGCTCAGCCCCGGGACTGCCCATAGAGCCTCTTCTCCTGCCTGCAACAGGGTGTCATGGGGGCAGTCCTCACCAGCCCTCCCAGCGTGGCTCGCTGTGTGCTGAGTATGGATTTTCATACATAATTATCAATATTCTTAATGAAAAAATCCTAACCTTTTAATAAGTAAGAACTTTTTAAAATTTAAAGTGTCAGGCTTGAGCAAGAACAAGCCTGCAAAGATGTGGCCACCTTGGGCTCTAACCACTGCCCCTGTTCTTGCCTGGAGTTATGAACACATCCAGTTTTCCAGCTCAGAAATCCATATATCCAATGACTGGTGTGGCTGTTGAGGTCAGGATCTGTGCAAAGGCTTGGGGTGCTCATTTCAGCCCCTCAGCCAGAAGAGCGACTGAGTTACACAGCCAGTGGCAGGTGATGGGCCGAGCACGGCCACAGGATTCAGGCGCTGGGGCTCATCCCTTGGTGGCTCATCCCTTGATGTCCCTGTGCTGGACAGTGCTGGAGCAGGCGATGCTCAGCCTGTCCTGCATCGCACCCACGGGATGATGCCCTGGAAGTTGCAAAGGACACCTTCTTCCCATAATTAATTTCTCAATCTTCAGCCAAAACTGTGCTTCCTGCAGTTTCAGCCCTTTCACTTTGGTCACTCCAGAGGGTTTTTTTCCCTGGAAGAGCAAAGCTGGGATGAGCCACCCCGCTCATGACAGGCGCCTGCATCATACCTGCCCTGCCCCACCATCTCCCCCCTGGGCTCAAGGGTCACTGCCAGGGCCAGGGAGGGACCACACTCAGTTCAGTCTTCTGACAGGGAGTTTGGTAAAAATAATCCATCTGACTGGCTGCTTCTCCTCAGCTTTGCAGGAGGATGGAATTAAACAGTTTGAAGTGCAGAAGGCAAGAGCCCCCGTGCTCCCTACTGCAGGACACCCTCAGTGGGGAGCCCTCTCCTACCTGCAGAGCCACTGAATTACCACCGCCCCGGCTCACAATGTTCATGCTAATCTATATGTCAAAGATCAGACTTTAAAGAGCAACCTGTAACCATCAGGGCAGCAGGTGTTGAGCGAGGGCAAATGGTTTTTGGGGCAGCAACTTGTCATGCCTGCTCAGCCTCTGGCATGACCTGGGGCAAAACCCCTCACTGTCACTCAATGGTCCAAAACCACTATGACCTTCTCTGCAGCAGCCCCCTGGACTCGGTAGCAGATGTTCTCCACTTCCACCACCAAACCTATTTATGGTCCTGTGCCTTGGCTGCTTCTGAAGTCTGTCATCACATGAAAACAATCCATTATTTCCGCATATATTTAAGAAAACCCAACCCCCCTCCATCCCAGGTTGCACTGAAGAGAAAAGCAGCCCCTCGTCTGCTAAAAGACAAAGTATTTTCTTTCCCTGGGGATGGAAATAAGCTCCTAAGAGGGACTCACTGAGATGACTCATTTCTTTGCTGCCGAAACTGTATTCAATCCCAAGCACCCCTAATTCTGATTTAAAGACAGGAGACCGAAAGCACGGGGGTTCACACCACATGAAGCACAAGAGCTCATTTTCCTGGAGATGAAAGAACCGTGAATTAATCCGCTGTATCACCTACTCCCCCAGGATGGGCTCAGCTGCCTTCAGCCCTCGCTCCCTGCAGCCAGAAGCTATTTTTTCCTGTTCTTGCTAGTGTCAATATGTTTCTTTAAATATCTTTTCAGAGAGGCTATATATATAGCCCCACTCTGGTGCTTTGAAAGGAGTCTCATTTCCTGTGTAAGAACTGAAGTTCTTGGCAAAGCTGCCGGCGGCTGCAGCATCTGAACCACAAAAATTGTTTTTTTTTCAGTAGTAAAATGGTATTTCCTCCACGATTGCAAGTCCTTCTGAGCCAGGTCTGGTCTGAAACCAAGGGGTTTGCTGCAGATGGGAGATACAGTGCCATTTTCCCAATTACATAAACGCTGGGGGAAAGGGATTAATTGCATTAATAGCAGTGGTCAGGCTGCAACAGTGCCCAAAGGTGGCACAGCCCATCCCAGGGACCAGAGCGTGTGCAGGGCTGCTTTCCATCTGCATTTGGCTGTGAAAAGTTCTGGTTCTGACATCAAAATGGTTTTACTCACCAACACTGGCGGAGGACTTAAAAAAACAAACCATTTCATTTGACACGACTTTGTCCCCAGTGCCTTGTTTTTGAGAGGGCTCCTCCAGCAGCAGAGCAGGAAAGGAAACAGCTTTCCAGCCCCTGTGAGGTGACGGTGGGATGGATCCCGGATGCTCAGGGACTTAAAAACCTTCCTGAGGAGACATGGCATCGGCTGCATTCTCCCTGCTGGGAATGTGCTGCATCTCCCCCCTCAGAAGCCCCCAGCTGCAGGGCTTGACGCCCCTCTGCACCCCATTGGGGACCACTTACGATAGCAGCCTCGATGCAGACAGCTTAGCAACCACCTTCTGCTGCAAATACGCCTTTCCAGGATAACTTCTGAGTCATAAACTGCTTTTGCTGCTGGTCCACCAGCAACACATGGTCCAAAGTACGCAGAGTGTAAATGTGCAAGAGAAGGTGGTGGCCATGAGCAACCCAGGGCAGTTCACATTTCTCTTTGCTGCTCAGTGACTTTCTCAGGAAAAAACTGCAGTCAGAGAAGATGAAGTGTGATTTTTTTAGATTTTCTGGAGGAATTTTAAGGAAGTGTCTTCTCCCAGCGCTCACCACTACCAGGACTGACTACCCTTGGGATTGTCCCCAGGGGACAATGGCACAGGAACCCTGACAAGCACATAACCTTGGCACAAGCCAGCACCACATCTCCTGGCCCAAAGTCCCAGCAGACATGAGCTCTGGAAGACAAGCACGAGACTTCTGTCCCCCTCTGAAACTCCAGGCACCATCTGCGCTGGCGCTGCATGGATGTCCTCATCACCAGGACCAAAGCATCGCCTCTGGACCGGGCAGCCCATGCTCCCAGCGATGTGTGGCCGGGGCTGTGGTGCAACACTCAGGACAGGGGGAAATGCATAAGAGGTTTGTTGCCATTTTTGCAGCCCAGAAGACAACATGCAACCACAATATACTGCTTTCCAGAAACAAGGATCAGAGCTCGGTGCAGGTCCTGCTGGGACTCCAGGGACACTTTCCCCATCTTCTCTTTCTGAGCACATTTGTCCTTCTCCAGTGTTGGGTTTCCTGAAAGAGGGAAGGGGCTGGTGCAGAAGCAGCTGAACAGAATCAGGCAGGGTCAGGAAGGAGACCTTCCCACACCTTCAGCTTCCCAGGGGCCAGCTGGTGGTTGGGGATGCCAAGCACCGCTTCTGTGAGTCGGCAATTGCTCCTGCTCTGATGCCGAGCCATGCCTGGCCTCACTGGCTGTGTCCCTGCTGGGAATGCCAGAAGAGACATTCCCAACAGCAGCCTGAAACATGAGTGAAGAAGCAGCACAGCCTGGCGTTCCACCGCAGCTGGCATCCTCTGTGCCCAATAGAAGGGCTGTGTCCTTCTCGCTCCATTTTCACCCTCAAGATCTTGGTTCATCCACGTCCTGACAAACCAGCCAAGTGAGTCAGCGTAGAAGGAGATTTGCTCCTTGGCACCATTGTGGCACAATGATGCCTCCTACTGAGGACCACTGCGATGAGGAGAAGGGAAGGGAGACCCAAGGAGGGAAGATTCCAATCCACCAATCTAAACGAGGAGAAGGTCTTCAGACCTTCCCAGCAGAGCTCTGACATCAGGAGGGGCTCCTCAATACAACCAGGAGAACTTGCAAGGGATGCAAACATCAGATTCAGGCACCATGTGAAATACAAACATTTATCTCAACATACGGCAGAATTTTCACTTCTGGTGTTTTTTCTCCTCCCTTGGTGACTTTTACTTTGACCAAAGATTTATTGTACCAAGGCTGAGGCAATGAGCAGTGGTGAAGCACCAGGAAAAGGGACAGAGTTGTTGCAACATCTATCCCCTCCATGGCAATGATGCACCCCGTATGGCCATGCAGCTGCAGGACAGCAGAACTGCAGGATTTGGTGTCCCTGTTGCTCAACTTCCCGTGAAAACCACCAGCATTGACGGCAAAAGAAAAGGGGAGCTCTTGGGCCTTTGTCCAAACCAGATGGCCCGATCTCTGCAGTTCTCACTGAGCAGCTCTTGCCCAGCAGGCAGCAAGGGCACACGGAGCAGCACAATGGCAGGGACATCATGTTTTGGCATCTTCTCAGGTTTCTTACATTTGCATCACGAGGAAAACCAAGACACTTGACCAACCATGAGAGAAGAAAAGAGGCCACCAGAAATCTATTCCCATTTGTCCCCAAGCCAACAGATGGAAATTGTTGGGGCAGAGCTGCTGTGCAATGACCACCACAAAAGCATCCCACAACCAGAGTTTCCCACCACCAACGAGTGTCCCACTACCAGAATGTCCCACCACCACAAGAGCGTCCAGTCACCAGAACATCCCATTACCAACACAGTGTCCCACCATCAGACCTTCCCATCATCAGAATGTCCCACCACCACCACCAGAATGTCCCACCACTGCCACCAGACCTTCACAGGGTGCTCGCTTTTCCAAGATGAGTCTCAAACCACATAAATTGGGTAGTGCCAAACCCAAGCAGGTGTTATTCAGGCTCACCAAAGGCCCATTTTGACACACCTTCTGCCTGTTGGGGCTCTTTTAGCCCAGAATAGTCTTTCTGGTGAGTGTGCTGCTGTCACAAGACAGGCAGGTTTGGAGGTGAGGAGAGAATGAGCTTGTAAATGCAGAAAAATGGGTAAAATCTTCATTTTAAAGGCCATTTAACAGACTAAATTTTTCTTAAGAACTATCACTTTTAAAAAAATCAAACATCGAAACCCCAAAGCCACAAAACCCACAAAGTTTCTATTAAAAAAAAACTCAGAAAGAAGAAGTTCGACAAAAACTGTGGGTGACCAAGCTGAGGGGAAGATCTGAGGGGTGCCTGGCAAGTTCCCCAAACTGGAGAGAAAGAGAATTGTGGGGGGAAAAAAAAACAAAACAAAACAACAAAAAAAACCCGGATAAAAATATAAGAAAAAGAAAGGAAATTGCACAGAGCTGAACACATAGAAGAAGGAAAAGCCAGGCAGTGACTGAACTCCTGAGCACACATGCTGTGTCATCTGTCTGCAAATCAGACGAGGAAGATTAAATCCCGCTTGAATGGAGAGGGCTGGGGGTGCTGTGGGTGCTGCTCCTCCCGCCGATCCCTGCTGCTCTTCCCGGGGGAGCAGTGGCTCTGGGAGCTCACGGGAGCTTTGTGGACCCCACGGAGTGGTTTGCTGGCACACAGGACAATTGCACACACAGGCTAGTCCCAGTTCCATGTCTAGTGCTATAAATAATTGATTTTTGAGGTAACTTGAGCAAGAAAGCTAAGAAGACTCCCTGTGCATTATCTCACCTCCTACCCTAACTCCTAATGTTTCTCTTTCTGCAAAATACCCCAAACCCTGGGCCCTGATCCTTGGTCTTTATTTCCACCACCCATATGCCATTCCCCCGGCTCTCATCCAGGTCCTGATCCCAGGCTGATCCCACCAGCTGCCTGTCTCAGTTTCCCTCCCTCTCCATGGCACATCAGGACAGCACCGCTTTGCATTCCCTTCCCGTCCCTGTCCCTGTCCCTGTCCCCAGCTCCTCCCACTGCCACCCACCCATCACCACCCTCCCTGTGGCTTGTCCAGGCATCTCCACAGCTGCTTCCAAACACCTCCTTTCCCCAAATCGCCCAGCTTTTTACCCTAAAGCACTGCTCCAGCTCTGCCACCACTTTCCCCTCCGCATAGGACACCGAGCCCTCACTTATAGCACTGGTGAAGGCGGAAAGGCCCCGTCTGGACACTGGATACTGCTGGGGAGCAACTGGTGGCTCGATGGTCGGTGCCTCTTCCCAAGAGCAGCCAGAAAGGGGCAGCCCCTGCCCTGTGCCGGTGTCCCTGAGCGCACGGGTGCGTCCCCAGAGGGAGACCAGCCAAGTGTCTTCTCCAGCCGACGGGCAGAGGCTGCCACGTCCTGAGGGCGCCTCAGAGAGGGTGCAAGATGGTGCCCAGGGCCTCAGGCCTCAGCTGGGGCACGATGCCTGGCTCCATCAGGGCTGGGAGCCAAGCCAGCAGGCCGCGGGTGAAGCCGGGTTTGCCAAGGCCAGGGCTGAGCCCCTCGCTCCACACCCCAGCGGGGATGGATTGCTGAGAAGCCAGGCCCCCAGGTGCAGTGTGCCCTGCTGTTACCGGGCCCCCAGGTGCCACCGCACCTCACTGTCCCCACCGGGCCCAGCCGCGGCCTAGGCCTGAGCATCCCCTCAGGCTCCCGACCGCTGTCGCCATGGCCACCGCCGCCCCGCCCACTCACCTGCACTAGCCTCGCCCCCAGCAAAGCCCCGCCCCCAGAAAAGNNNTCCCGCCGCCGCCCCGCTCCCGCCGCGCTCTCCCCGCCGCTCCGCTCCTCCGCCACCGCTGCCCGGGCCCCGCGCCATTGGTCCGCCCACCCGCCACTCACCCGCAGCCACGCCCCCTCCGCCGCCGTCCACGCCTCCACGGCTCCGGCTCCGCCCACCACCTCGCTCTCATTGGCCTGGGCGACCAGCTCACATCATCTCCGCCAAGCTC
>VXBW01005582.1:16687-98308 GCA_013400375.1 Thinocorus orbignyianus | reverse complement strand
CCCCTGGGCGGTGTGGCGCCCCCTGGCGGGGGCGGGTGCTGAGGTCCTTCGGGGGATGTCCCTGTCGAGGGGGGCACTCTGCTGGCCCCGGGGGCTCAGCGACCGTCCGCGGGCTCGGGGGACCCGGTGCTGAAGGGCGGCTGGAGCGGGCCCGGGCAGGGGGGCAGGCCCGGGGGGTCCCACAGGCCCCGGGGCCTTGCGGCCTGAGCGGCTCACGCATCGCTGAGGCCAAGCCCCGGGCTGCCGGCCCCGCCGCTCGGTCCACACCATAAAGGGGCAAGCAGGGAGGTGTCCGGCCCTGCTGGCTCCCCGCCGGGGGGTTACAGGGAGCCCCGGAGCCTGCGGGTCTCCCTTCCCCCCAAGGCCGGCCCCAGGCCCACTGGGCTGTGGCTGGGCCCAGCTCCGCTTTGCTGTCCTGCCCGGCAGCATTTGTCTTGCTCAGCCTAAAGGATGGATTTGGGGCTCCCCAGCCCTGCTTGGGGCCAGGGGGGAAGGTGCCAGCATGGAAAAAGCGACGGCAGCCTGTGGGGAGGCCTGTGTGTGCCCTTTGTGTCACCTAGGCCGCGGATGAGGAGCCCTTCGGAGGTGTGTGCTGGGGCAGGAGGCAGCTGCCAGCACAACTGGGAGAGCAGAACGAGGAGGACAGGTGGCAGATATCTAAGAAACAGGGAAAAAGAAGCGGGAGAAGGTTTTCATGTCCCCTGAAAAGCTGGTATGTTGGTGGCTGAGATACTGTTCTGCATGACCTGGTCCAGGTTCGTGTCTCTGGTTGCTTCACCTGTCAGAGAGCTCCTGTGGTTTTGAGCAGGAATCCCATCCCACGCTGGAGGTGAATTTCCCACTGAGTCCTTTGCCAGAACTTGAACATTTCTGCGAAATTCAGACACGACAGTATTTTTGCAATGAGACTGAAAGCTCTGAGACTGCTCACCAGTGAGTCCCCAGTGATGGCAAAGGGGACCGTCCTGGGTTCCTGGATCTTTAAAAGCAGGTCACAGTGTCCTTGCTGCAGGTGGGGAGTAGCTTCGCAAAACTGTCCTGTCTGCCTCTTCCCGGGGTGATGGGTCAATCTGGGAACAGCTCTTTGGGATGTGGGATGTCAGGAGCTCTTATGCAAGCAATTCTCCGTGCGTAACTCGCATTTGTGGCTTATTTTTCAGCTGAAAGAATTGCTACACAAGCACTCTCCTGTCGTGGCTCGGTGGGATGTGTGAACAGACTGTTTGCGTGATAGACCTTACCCGTCTCTCTGCCTTGGGTATCAGATTCACAGCTGCCGGGAAATGGCCTACACTATGTGCAGCAAGGCCATCTCCTCCCCCCCAGCTTGTCTCGACTCCCTGTCTGCCTTCTCTCTAATGTACTTTCTGGAAACCTGCCTCCTTCCTTGGGGCTAGTCCCAGAGGAGGTGTAATAGGTTTAATTCAGCCACTATTGCAGCAAGGTGATTAATAATTGAAGAAATGAAGTCATTGCTGAGTAGAGATGGAAGAAAGAAAGAACAGAGGAGGGCATTCAACGAAGGACAGCAAAGTCCTCGTGATCTGCCAACCTCTCCCACTCCTCCACCTGGCTGAAACCATCCTGCTCCTGCATGACCCCCGTGGCGTGCAGGCCTGGGGGCTGCGAGGGCTGGACCTTGACCCCAAGGCGAAGCACCACAAGGCTTGTGTTACCTGTTCTGTCTTACCGGAGAGCAGAGTCACACCCTCTTCTCCCACAGCCAGGACTGAGTGCCCATACTGGGAGCTGGGTCGGTCATCTGGGAGACTCCTGCCTGGTCAGGATCAGAGGAGAAGGTTGGATGCAGCCCAGAATGGGCTGTTTCTATCTGCTGCTCCTGCCTCCTCCAAGACAGGGTCTGTAACAAGATGGAGCCAGGATCCAGCCCATGGGCAGCTGGTCAGACCACCCAGGGCTGGCCCAGTGCGCCCAGGGACCCTGCTGGATTGTACTTTGGGGCTCTGGTCTAGGCTGGATTGCTCTGCAGGGATTTGGGGAGGGGGGGTGTGTGCTTTCTGGTGGGAGAGAGTGTCTTGCTTTTACGGAGGCTGAGAAATGCTCTGGAATTGGGGAAGGCACAGGGCTGTTCCTGTGTGGGGTCTGTTCCTCTGCTTCGGGTTCCATGGGGAGATGATGGGAAAGGGCTGGTGTGCAGGGCAGAGGAAAGGTGGGTTGTGCACCTCTCTTGTCACCCAGCAGGTCCCTTTCAGAAGCCATGGCTGCATTTCATCGGCTTGGTTGCTCTGTGTTCTCACTCTTGTCCAAGAGGCTGGACTGCAGCCTGGAGGCAGAGGGTGATGGCAGAGCCTGTCGTGCCTGGCCCAGTGTCTGGCCTGTGCAGGGACAGAAACCACCACCCAGTGCCACCCACCTCAGTGCAGCCACTTTCTGGGACAGAACTTGGGCTTGGGCTGTGGAGCATGGTCACCCTCCAGGGAGCTTTCAGTAGCTGCCTGGGTTGTCTGCACCCAAGTATCTTCTGCAGGGTGAAGACCATGGGTCTGGTGTCTACTGGGACGTAGAAGATGATGTGTCCCCTCTGCCCTTCCCTTCAGGCAGCCTAGTGCTCTGCAGCACATGACACCCATCCGGCTGGGGAGGAGGGACCAGAGCTGGTCCTACCCCTGTCAGGGCTCCGTAGGGCAGCGTCCCCTTGCTACTTGCATGCTCCAAGGCTCCCACCTGTAACAGTCCTGCTCCCTCTGCCAGGACGTTGCTTCTCAGCTTGGTCTCAACACAAAGGACCTGCAACCAAAGAGGAAGAAGTGGCAGGAGAGGGGCTAGAGGGGCTGTGGGTCCCGACCTGGGCTGAGGGATGCTCTTTTCCTGGGCACTGGGAGCTAGAGGCTCCCTTTCCAAGTCCCAACCCCAGGCTGGAGCCAGGAGAGTCCCATGGTACTGCTGCAGCACTCTTCACCCTCCTGTGGCCTGGCCCAGGCTCAGGGAGAGCACAAATCCCCCTTGTTTCAGTAAGAAAATAGAGGCACAGAGTGCACCACAGTCCTCCTCTGTTATCCAGCTGGCTGTGCCAGAGCCGGCGGGCACAGGGCTCTCTGCAAAGATCCTGCTCTCTTCCCCACTGGAGGTGAGCCCCCAAAGGGACCTCTTCCCTCTCTCTTGCAGGCACCCCACGGCACAATCTCCTGGAAGGCACATCTTCTGGAAAGCCACGCAGCAGGAGGGCAGTGGCTGTGACAAGCCTTCCACCAATGCAGTCCTGCGGCCAGAAACACAGCCCTGCCCTGGTGATGGGGCTGTTTGCTCACACCCTGGGGCAGAAGCACCTCAGGAGCCAAATTCCCACCGTGGTGCAGGGAGAGGGCAGGGTCGTGGGGCACTGTGGTGGTCCAGACCCAGCAGGAGGGTCCCTGGGGGAGCAAAGAGCAGGAGGAGCCTCTGTATGCATGTGTTTTCACCTTTTGATCCTATTTTTTGATTTTTGGAATGTTTTGTGCAAACCAGATGCTGCTGGTTACTCCTTACCTGCTCATGCTGTCAAAGAGCCCCATGGCTGCTACGTGGGGCGGCCAGCGGCAAAGGGAAGGGCCAGTCCTGGTCCAGGAGTGTCAGCTCGTTCCCAGGAGAGTGACTGAGGCAGAGCAGGAGGGGGTCTTGGAGAGGACTGCTCAGCTAAGGAGTGTCTGTGGGACCCTCACGTCTGTCCTGGGTGAGGTCTCCTGCTTGCCCAGCTTTATGACGAGGGATGTAACTCCTAAACATCACCAGGTGTGTTCTTTGCACAAAAGCCTCATCAACTGCCTCTGCTTGTCCAAGAATTCAAAAGCAAAGCTGGCCATGGTTTCCAGCTGGATCTACAGGAGAGGACCCCAAGCCAATCTTGGGTTGTGGTTCTGCATGTGGGGCTGCCTAGGTGAGAAACTTGCTCCGGAGCAGGGCCTGGAGGTGGGAAGTGTTTGCCATCTGCTGGAGAACTTCCCCGTTGCAGGGGCAGCAGGTCCAGCTGGAGCGTTGCACCGAGCCCTTCACGGGACCCTTGTGACAGGAGCAGGTGGTGGGACAGGCTGCCCCCCACCCAGGACAAGACATGGAAAGCTTGCTTTGCCTCTGTGGCTGCTGGAACATGATCACTGAGGAGGGTTTTCTGTGTGTGACTTGGCGTGTGGAGGGTTGTGTGTAAGAGAAGAGCGTGGGCAGTGGATGAGGCATGTAGAGAAGGCATGTAGATGTGGAGACTATCCCTGCCTTCTCTTGATGATATGGGCATAACCCAACTCTTACCAGTGCTTCTGTGGAGCACTGTCTTTGTTTTCTAGATTCCTAAAATCCTGCCGTCTAGCAGATGTCACATGTACCTCCAGCTGAGGACAACAGGAGGCAGACTTTGCAAGTACAAAGTGCCACCTAATGCCGAGTGCTCAGACATGTCAGGTCCTGGGTGTCTCAAAGCCAGCAGTTAAATGCTCTTAGTTTCTGCTGTAGCAGCTGCATGGTGCCACAGCTGTTGGGCAAGCCCTGCTCAGCTCCAGGCAGGTTGGTGCTCGGTGCTGAGGGCGTCTTCAGGGAAACAGATGTATTAGATGTGTGGCTGTAATTTGGCTGAGGCAGCCTGGGTCTGTCCTTGGGAATGCTACCACATTTCTGTGAGGGCCACATCCTGACACGGCGGCCAGCCACCTCCTGCTCTTCAGGTTCTTGGTCCAAAAGTGAGACTTTTCTAGGCGCTCCAGCTTTGTCTTGGAAAAACGGCACAAACTGCAGCAACATATTTTTGCTTAGAAACTGCTGGTGTCTTTCTGCTGACGTTTACCAAAAATACTCATCTGGAGGCATATCCTGATTTCAGTCCAGGGATTTCAATGCAATTTCACAAGCTGCTCTACAGATCTTACAGTCCTGTAGGACCAGTTGTCCTGGAGAATCAAATATGAACTATCCCAGAGGATGCAGACAAAGGGTCCATCTCGCCCAGTCTTACTATCATCAGATGTGTCCACAGCAGACCCCTTGAAGAGAAGGGCAAATACTTGTGCTGCCTTCCTTGAGTTTACTCCATGCCTCCAACCATTCTCATTTTACAAATCTTCTCAAGTTTATCACTTTGAAATCCACGCCCTGACTCAGACACATGGAAATTTCCTTGTGATCACCATGTCCCTTGGCAAGGAGCTCCTCGTGAAGAGCTGCTTCCTTCTGTTGATTTCAAACCTAGCTGTTGCCAGCTTCATGTGATGGTCCATGGTTCTTGCTCTGGGAGACACAGTGCATAATCACTATTTGTCTCTCTTTCTAGGCCACTCATAATTTTGCAGACTTCAGTTATATCCCCCCTGGCAAGGTCCCCTTTCCCGTGCTGGAAAGTCTTGATCCCTCTGGAAAACACCTCTTTGAGATATTGGAGCTGCACCACCTTGTGATTACTGGCTACCTCCAGTCATTCTCTTTCTGTTTCCAGCTGATTTACTCGCAGTTGAAACCAGTTTCCCACATTAGCTATCTGGCAGCTCCCAAGGGGACTGTGATAATGTGGTCCCCCAGACATGACTCCAACCCAAGAGCCAGTGTGGTGGAGCAGGCTGCCTTCAGAGCTAAGAAAAGACTCCCTCCTGCATCCCAGATCTGTTCTGGTGATGGATCCAAAGATACCATGTGTGGTTTCTATCGAAAACTGAAACATACCATAAGGCAGAGATTTTACAGACTCCATAAATAGATACTATTTAGGATGTATGATATGGAGGAGGTTTTAGAAATCAAAATATTTAGAGATTTGAATTATTTGTCTTGGCAGGAAGGAGCAACCAAGACTGAAATACAAAATCTTCCTTCAAGGAAGAAACAGAGTTGAGGAAAACAGTGAATTGGGGGAATAACAAAGGTGTCAAAACCTCCAAGAATTCCTTGTGCAGTGAATGGAAGCAGGAAACACAGCCCGGTATATCTGAGAGAAGAGAGAATTCATTGAAAATGCCTAGGTACGTTTATATTCCTGACAGGAAATATTGATTTTTCAGAATGAATCTTGATATTTCCATCACACCCATATTTGAATTTTGCAAGAACATCCAGAACATTCAGCTAAAAGCAGCTCCAGGCTGGGCTGTGTTGGTGTGAGCCGCATCAGTGAGGATGTCCCCAGCTCATTCCCCAGCCTGTTCTCCTCCTCTTAGTTTTATTCTAGTCCCTGTGTGGAGCTGTGTAACAGGAACGTTAAGATTGGTCTGGACAGGGAATGTGTGCAAATGTTGGGTCTGAACATGCTGGTAGAAACGGCAGGAGCAGGGTGGTAGATGTTGGTGGCACCTAGGTTAGCAGGTCATTATGATCATCTCTTCTCATCTCAATTACATCCCTTGTTTCCCAGTCTGTCACTCTATCACGTCTGTTCCCAAGCCTGTTCCTTGCACCCCCAGCCTCAATCTGCTATCTACTACCCCGGGCAGGGCTGTCAGTCTTGGTCTATTGTCCCGGGCACCTCAAGCTGTCACGTGTCTTGTCTCAGGCAGCACATCCATGGCCAGCCGCATGGGTGTGCAAGGGGACCTGCACAGTCCCGGCAGCTCCTGTCCATACACTCTACTCCCTGCCCAGGACCCCAGCTTCACCTACAGCTTCCCCAGCATCCCTGAGCAGCAGCTGGGGGAAAAGGGTGCCAAGAGCTCCTGGAAATGGGGGAAGAGTGGGTGCAGGATGAGGGCAGTCACTTGTGGTGCACTGGAGGTGCAGCATGGCTGAATTGGGGAAAGGGTGGAGGGGAGCTGTTATGTCTCTGCCCCAGACATCCTGAGAGAACAGATAGACACACTTTGCAGGAGATCTGGACAGGGAGGCAGAGGGAATGCTGGAGTGTTGTGGATCTGGGATTGTGTCTTGGCACACACCTTCCTTCCGGGCTGGCCCGGCTGCTGTATGTCTCCTGCTGGGTGTGCTGCAGCCAGCCTTGCCCCTTCCTGGGTGAGGGCACAGCCACCGTCCCCAGGCTCCCTGCTGGGCTAAGCTAGGTACTTCAGGCAGGATGAGCAACTCCTGACGGCTCAAGGGATGGACCTGTGTCTTGAGTGCTGTGTCCGGATTTGGGTCCCTTGCCAAAAAAAGACATTGAGGGGCTGGAGTGTGTCCAGAGAAGGGCAACGAAGCTGGTGAGGGGTCTGGAGACCAAGTCTTGTGAGGAGCAGCTGAGGGAGCTGGGGGTGTTCAGCCTGGAGGAGGCTGAGGGGAGACCTCACTCTGTCCAACTCCCTGACAGGAAGGTGTAGCCGGCGGGGTGTCGGTACCGCTCTTCTCCAAGAACAGGCGATGGGACAAGAGGAACCGGCCTTAAGTTGCGTCAGGGGAGGTTCAGATTGGATATCAGGAATAATTTTTACCCTGAAAGGGTGATCAAACCTTAGAATGGGCTGCCCAAGGAAGTGGTTGAGGCACCGTCCCTAGAGGGATTTAAGACGTGTTGACGTAGTGCTTGGTGATGTTGTTTAGTGATGGGTTGTTGTTTTTTATCAGAATTAGGCGGATGGTTGGACTAGATGATCTCAAAGACAATTCCAACCCAGTTGTATGATGATTCTACGATTCCATGTTTGGTAACTTTTAGTGAAACAAAAGGCTCTGTGTGAAACAAATCCTGCAATGCCACCTAGCCCACACTTTCTGACAACTCTGGCTGAGTTTTTCAAAGTGTTCAGTCTGCTGAGATGTAGTGATGGTGTGCATCATACCCTGGAGCTCTTGGGAGCCCTGGACCTGGAATCAGCTCTCCCACAGCTGGAGCTAGGAAACTCCTCATTTCCCTTCTAGCTCCTCCTCTGGGTTCCTACAATGCCATCACTTTGGGCAGTGTCTTCTGTTTTGTAGTCCTTCTCTGTACAGGAGCTAAATCCCTTTCTTCACTGAACCACCATGAAAGGCAGCCTGCCTATGTGGCTTTCCCACTGCAGCTGTAGTTGTCCACCACCCGGAGACATTCATGCACACTGTGAATACTTTGCTCTCCTGAAGCTTTATCCACCAACCTTTGCCTGGAAGTGAGCAGGGCCCTTCTGTAGGGATGTAGCATTTCCAAAGGGAGCTGGAGTCACTGTCAGTGCAGTGACACCATTCCTGTCCTAGACAGCATGAGATAAACCAGCAAATATCTTCTGCATGTGTCTGTGGCTGCTGGGACGATGACAAAGCAATGTCAGGCGGGTGTTGATTCTACACCGCTGGAACCAAATAATTAGCTAAACCAAGTCTGCTTAGATAGCGTGGGCATGAGCTTCTAAAGCTCTTGTAAGCATTAATGGCCAATTCTCATGTCCATGGCTATTTTACCTACCACTGATGGTTGTGGAACTACAGTGCAGTGACACTTTCCTAATGACTCGCTGCAAGTGATGGTCAGGGACAGAAGAGGAGCCCAGACCTGGGGTGGCACCATGCTCTGCCCTCTGCTCTGCACACTGTCATACTGATGGCCTTCTGGGTCCCGTGGAGAAAGTCCCTGTCTCCTTGGGACAGGGCTCAGGTGCTGTGTGCCTCGCTGGTCCACTGAGTGGGCAGCCAGGGGGATGCTTGACTCGTGACCCCCCTGCTCCCATTGCTGTGGGAGAAGTGAATTGTCCCCAGTTTGTCTGTGATGCAGATATTTTGGGAAACACGAGTCTGTGGCAGCCACGGTCATTCTCCATCCATTGCCTTCATGTGACTTCTAGGTAAGAGGTCCATCTAATGATCTTCTGAATCATTACTTCTAGTTTCTCTAAAGAGCATTTGGTCAGGGAAAAGGAAAAGAGAGGTCATCATCCTGTTCTCTGCCATTTCATTGTGTCATATCATTATATGACATGCCAAATCTGGGCACTACTGTCATCAGGGCTCTGGGCACTTCCCTTCACAGGGCTGTGTGGCACCCTTGACACAGCACTTCTTCCATTGTGTCATGGCTTTCAGCAATGTTTCCGGCGTGTTTCCGTCCTCACTGACCGTCTCCCCCTATAAAGCGGGCTGAACCCAGGGATCCTCACTTCAGGCACAGCAAGGGGCAGTCGGCAGCAGTCTAACCTGTCTCCTACAGGTTATCTCCAACCAACAGGAGCATGAAGACCTGCACAGCTGCCCTTGCTGTACTTCTTGTGGCTGTCCTCTGCTACCAGGTCTCCTCTTCTCTAAGTGAGTCCAAGCTCTCCTCTGTGAGGAGATCTCTTTCTGCCGTGTAAGGTCTAGTAATGCTTGGCAACTCTTCTTTCCAAGCATCTGCTGCAGGAAAGGAGAGGCACATCTTGCTACTCCTTGGCTTCCTGAGGAAATGATGGCTGTAGTGGGAGCCCATGATGGGAGCAGCACCTCCTCTAGCAGGGACCTTCTAGTTTTCTGACCCTGCTTCTACCCTCACTGACACTTTTCCTAGACTGGTTTAACCAAAAAGTTAACTTCTCTTCCAGTTTCTGTCAACCTGTCTGGTCTCTGCTGCTTCCGATACATGACCAGAAAGCTTCCCCTGAACCGTGTGGTGAAGGCTGAGCACACAGGCAGCAACTGCTCCCAGCCAGCTGTGATGTGAGTAGATCTTTTTCCCCAGTCCTGAGGGTTTCTGCTTCACTGAAGGATAGCAGTGCCAGGAAACACTTCATCGAACCCTATTCTGGCAAGGGAAGACACCAGGCTGGGCTCTCCTGCGTTAAGAGAACAGCCTAGAAACATCTCAGAGGCCAATCCCACATCCTAGGCAGCCAGTTTCTGGAATTTGAGCCAAAAGAGCTTCTGCTGGTCACCCTTCTCCTCCCTAGATAGTGTGACCCATGCAGGACAGTGTCACAGCTGGAGCAGGCATGCTGGGGATGAAGTAGCATAAGCAGCAGAGAACAGGACACCTGTAGTGACCTTAAACCAATCCCCCATCCTGTATTCCCCTGGGGCTGTTCTGCAGCTATAGAGGTTTGGTGGCATTCACCAGTGGCAAGCAGCGGGTGGTCCCCTCCCCTCCCTTCTCCTCACCTTGCCTTGCCTCGCCTCGCCTCTCCTCACCTCCCCTCCGTTAACTGTATTTCCTTCTGCAGATTTACCACAGTCAGAGGCAGGCAGGTCTGTGTCAGACCTGATGAAAAGTGGGTACAGGACATCATGAATTCCCAGAGGAACAAGGCAGGCAGTGGATGAGCAATGCCCTGCTTCCTCCGAGCATCACCTCTGCAAGGATCTGCTCTCATGGGCACCTCTAAGACGCATCCCTATTTTCCTACTGCCTGTGAATCGGGCAGTATATTTAATAGAGTGTTTAGCTCTTTTATTTAAGTTTATGTAATTTTAATTTATTTGACATTTTCGGTGACACTTTTATTTTGTGCTGACTGAGTTGATGTTATTTTGTGTAATAAAAAGGAGCAAAACCTGCAGCTTCTGCCGCTGTCTCTGGGGATGCCTCTCAGAAAGCGTGGTGGCCAGGGTGGTCAGGAGGGGTCCGGCTGCCCCCAGCCCCCCGTGCCCGTGCCTTCCACCCAGCGCTCACTCCTGGCCTCGCCACACTCGATGCCCATTCTTGTGGTTCTCTGCAGTGGGCAGGCGGGTGGGTGTCGTGGGGGATGCCCCAGGTGAGTGGTGTCATGGCGAGGTGTGGGGGTCACCGAGCTGGCCCGGCACCTTCGGGCAGCAGGTTGGGGGCTGCCGCTGTGAGCCGGGGTGTCTCGGCTCAGCACACACCAGAGAGCAGTCGCCATCTCCCCTGCCACCCAGGGTTATCTACAGGCCCACGTTATTTCTGGCACTTCCTCATTAGTCCTGCTCTCCCGGCAGCGTTGTTCTCTCTCCTTGCCCCGCCGGGATGACGGAAGGCCCAGCCTTCAGGGCTGGCAGCAGCTGTCCTGGCCGGCGCCACGCTCCTCCCCTCACCGCCACAGAGGCCCCATGGCCTGGCGGTGAGGCCAGCAGCTTCTCCGGGCTCTCCTGGAGCTGCTTCCAGCCCACCTCTAACGCTAGGGGGAAAGAAGCACCGAGGGCAGCTGGTCAGTGGTAGCCACCATGGCGCTGGCGGGTGCCCTGGAGCGGCTGCAGGAGGAGGCCATCTGCCCCATCTGCCTGGAGTACATGAGCGAGCCTGTCAGCATCGACTGCGGGCACAACTTCTGCCGGGGCTGCATCGCCAAGCACTGCCGGGAGAAGGGTCTCTGGGCTGACGGGCCCTTCTCCTGCCCACAATGCCGGGCCTCCTGCCACCGCAGTGGCTTCCGACCCAACCGCCAGCTGGCCAACATCGTGGAGAGCATCCGGCAGCTGGGGCTGCGGGGTGGCCCGGGAACGGAGCCGGGGACGAGGTCGGGCTCAGGGGCCCTGCTCTGCGCCCAGCATGATGAGCGCCTCAAGCTCTTTTGTGAGGAGGAGGAGGAGGCCATCTGCGTGGTGTGCCGGGAGTCCCTGCACCACCGTTCGCACATCGTCTACCCCATCGAGGAGGCCGCGCAGATGTACAAGGTAGGGGAGGCTGGGGTGCCGGGGGTCCCCATCCTGCCCCGACAGCCCTGGGCACATTGACACCGGAGGGACCACACTGCCCCTATCCCAACAGCCCTGGGAAAGCAGAGGTGGAGGAGATGGAGGTGGCCACCCAGCCGCTCTCGTGGTGGGGATGTGACCGGACCAACCGGCTCCAGGTTGCGGAGACACCCAAGGGTCAGCTGCTCATCTGTGACACCCCCAGAGAAGGGGGGTGATGGGTCCTGTCCTGGGGACATATCGCCTCGGTGGAGGGGTGTGCCATATCCCATGTCCCAGTGATGCTCCTGGCCACACACCGCTAGCCACAGCCACACTACGGGGAGCAGTCACTCTGTCCTCCAAAACCTGAGCAAGCGAGAAAAATACAAGGAAAAGCCAGCGAGCGTGGAGGGGGTTAAGGCTGGGAGCGGAGTGAATAGCACAGCTGCTGGGCTCGGCTGCCAGGGCTGGCACTGCCTGGCATGGGGTCACTGTCCCCAGGCTGCCAGCAGCAAGAGGGGACCCAGCCGAACTGTGGCACTGCTGGGATGAGCTAAGCCCCTTTCTTCCCTTTTCAGATCAAACTCCAGAAATCCCTGGAGCATCTTTCGAAGGAAGTAGAGGATGTGAAGAAGTGTGAGTCAGCGGAAAGGATGAAAACCCTGGAGTGCAAGGCAGGTGCCTGGCTTAATTCTTAACGAATGAGTTTCAGAGATATCAGCAATTACGATACTGTCTGGGGCTGTGAATTTGGCATCGTCCTCAGGATGGGACATGTCCCCATGTTGTATGGAGGACCGGTGCTGGAAACCCGCTCAGTGGCTGTGTGTGCCTCTGTACAAATGATCAAAAAGGTTTGCGAAGAAGTACTTTGCAAAGAGCAGCACCCTAGATCCACCGAAACCACGGGGGCTTGTGTGCTGGTTAAACAAATAGACACTGGATGGTTTTTATTTGCTTTTTGCTTTACAAAGTGTGCTTGAGTTACAAGCCAGGTGTGAGCAATAGGTCACAGCAATAGGAACCAGAAGTGTTCCATTAAAAAAAGTAAAGCCGAGTTACTACACCTCTGCCTTACTCCAGGCAGTCCCGGGGAGATACGAAGCCAGTTAACAACTGTATTTCCCATCCCTCCAGGGTGGAAACTGGAAAGTAAAAGTAGCTGTAGGAAGGGAAACAAAACTGCTGGACTGAGTTATCCAGCCCTGAGCTAGAGTTGGTGATTAATCAGCTTTGGCAGGGAAAACAGGTTTCTCTGGATACCCCTAGTTATTTGCAGTGCTCCTCCTCTGCCTGCCTGTCACAGCCCACCCAGCTGGTGCTGGGTTTTTGGGGTGTCCCTGAGTGCTTACTGTCCCCCTTGGGCTGGGGCCAAAGAGGGAGGTTGTGAAAGAGCTGTGTCATTCTCGCCCCTGCTCGCCTGAGTCAGGGCGCTAGGACCTAGGCTCAGCCGTTGCTGGCTTCTTCCCGGCCTGACTGGTTGCTTTCGGGTGAAATAACATCCCTTGCGAGCAGTGAGGGGGAAGTGGCTGTGACTGTCCTGGCTTATCAAGCCTGCATGACTCAGGTCCAAGAAATCATGTGCTTGGTCAGAAAAATATTGCATTTCAGTTTCCTTTTATTTAGATTCTGTGTTTTGAGGTTTCATGATCCTAGCAACTGCAGTGTGTTTCCTTGGTGCTTCAGGTTTTGAGCAAAGTGTCCATTTTTAGGACTCAGGCGACAAACCCTAAAGCATTGGCAGACCCTGCCTGTTGCTGGCTGTAGTGAGAGCTCTCAGACACTTGTGGAGTCCTCCTTGGCTCCCCCTTTCTATCCCTCCCCAGCACTTGGGCTTCTTCCACCTCTTTCTCATTGCCATGGGTTTTTCCAAACACAGAGCATTTCCTCTGGGCTGGCCAAGGAAATTCAGGTTAACCTGAACCTAACTGGATAGATAAGTTGTACTAATAAGATAGATGAGTTGTACTAATAACTAATAGTTGTTCTAATAAGAACTTCTCCTGAGACCTGATGGCATCTCCTTACAGCCTAGCAGCCTCCCCCAGTTCCCTCATGCCGCACCAAAGCATTACTAGACATCTGAGGTCCAGCTGAGTAGAAATGCCCCGGGGAAAAGTCCTACTGCTGGATGTGGAGCAGGAACTCAGGCCAGGTGGAAGCACGGCAGTCAGCATCTGGCTATTGTTTTAAATAAATGCACTTGTAATAAAAATGAGGTGGTTTCCCGGGGCCTGATGCCAGAGCATCCGGCTCCATCTCAGCTGCCTGGCTAACATTGCTGCTCTTCACCCATGTGCCTTCTTATCACAAGGAGACGGTGAGGAAAAAGCAGGAGAGGATTGTGAGGGAGTTTGGGAAGCTGCATCAGCTGCTGGCTGATGAGCAGGCTCTGCTGCTCCAGAAGCTAGAGAAGGAGGAGAAGCAGATTCTTCTGATGATCAATGAAAACCTGGCCAAGCTGGTGGAGCAGAAGTCCTTGCTGGAGGAGCTGATCCTGGAGATAAGGGAGAAGACCCAGCAGCCAGCTGACAGGTTGCTCAAGGTCAGGCTTTGTCACCATCCCTGCTGACTCAGCATGTTGCCTTTGCTATCTGGGTGAGTGGCTGGGGCCAGGCTGGTGCCCCAGAGCTCGCTGGTGTTCTGGAGCCCCTCCCCCCCCAGAATGTTTTTTCTCTTTTGCTTCTAGGACATGAAAATCATCTTGAGCAGGTAGGTACCCATGCTTGTTCCTCCTATTGTCCTGGCTGCCTCCAAGCTCTGAGATGTTTGTGTCTGCTCCATGCCAGTCACCCCCTTGTCCTCCCTGCCCAGTGTCTGGTTTGATCCTCCCTGGGGCTGACAAAGGAGGGACTGAGACCAACAGGGGCTGAAGAAAAGATTCCATTCTCTTCTTCCAGGGGCCCCAGAACCAAGGTGTTGCACGGCCTTGTGCTGCGTGAGGTATGTCCCCTCCAAAGGGACATGCTGCCTGCTGGCCTTACTCTTTCCTAACCAGGGACTGGCACCACTGCTCCCCACGTTGTTTAGCTCTGGTCCCATCAGACTTACCAATAAACAAGCAGTTATCCCTAGTGCTCTTCACAGCTGGAAAGTTCAGGGAGGATATGCATCTGTGCAGCCGCCAGAAAGGCATTAACTGCCCCCTGCAGCAGGAGCCTGCCTGTGCTGTGGGCTCTGGGTACAACCCATGGGCATTTCTCTCCTTTCAGGTGTGAGGGGGCAAAGCTCCAGTTCCCCAAGGCTGTGTCTGTGACTCTGAAGGAAAACTACAGCGTCCCCGAGCACTGCCTGGGCATGAGGGACATGCTGAAAAAGTTCAAAGGTAAGGAGGCTGCTTTTGTGTCACCTCCTGGCGCATTTAGGCTCTGGTCTGCCCCACCATACCCTAGGGCACAGAAAGATTTTGCCAGTCAGCTTTGTCCAGCTGGTCTCAGTTTGCATACTGATGAGTTCAAGCTGGTTTCACGGTGGGAAGACCTTCCTTGTTCTGGTTTTCAGTGGGTTGTAAACTGACCCTGAAGCCTTGGAAGTCACTGGAGTTTCAGGCTCCGTGTTGCCCATGAACTCTTGCTGTTTCTGAGGCCACACTCATTCTGTTCCTGCTCTGCAGGCAGATACCAACTGTTTTGATGTGGTTTATGGTTAACATGTTTTCATCTATTGCACTTCCCCACTGCCGGGCAGCACTGAGAGGCACAAGCAAATAAATATGGGAGGTAGGAAGATCTGGAACAGCCCAGCATCCAGGTTGCAGGCACCCACTTGTGTCCACACACCTGCAGACCCCTGAAGCCTTGTCTGTCTTTCCACCATTCTCTCGCTCCAGTGGATGTGACTCTGGACCCTGAGACCGCACACCCTGACCTCATCCTGTCTGAGGACCACAAGAGCGTGCGGCGTGGGAGTAGGAAGCTGGTTCTGTCCTTCTTTGACAACCCCAAGGTGTTCAGCACTGTGCCAGTAGTGCTGGGGAGTCAGGTCTTCTTCTCGGGCCGCTCCTACTGGGAGGTGCAGGTGGGAGACAAGCCCGAGTGGGGCTTGGGGCTGTACAGAGAGTCTGCCAGCCGGAAAGGCAACGTCCTCTTCTCCCCCCAGAATGGCTACTGGGTGCTGCGGCTGCAAAATGGGGGCAACTATGAGGCCCTCACCTCGCCTGTCTCCCCTCTGACCCTGAGCGTGAGACCCCGGTGCATCGGGATCTTCCTGGACTACGAGGCAGGAGAAATCTCCTTTTACAATGTGAGCGACCGCTCCCACATTTACACCTTCACCGACAAGTTTATGGGGAACCTCCGTCCTCTCTTCTTCCTGGGTGCCTTTTTAGGGGGCAGAAATGCAGAGCCCTTGGTGATCTCCTGGGTCAGGGACACACAGGGGTCTGGGTGCATCATCCTGTGACAGTAGTTGCCTTGGTTTCTCAGTGGTGGGCAGAGACCTGAGAGCCCGACCAGCTCCTGCTGTGAGTAGAGCGTCACCAGGGAAATGGCTGTGTGACTTGGAGCACAGAGTCCTCATGTGCTCCTGGCTGCTGGTGGTGATCCTCCAGCTGTGACACCCACCCTGTGTCGTCCTGTGGTGGGAAGGGCCCTTTGCAGTGGGAACATGCCATGAAGGGAACCTGCCGATCACTGCTGGCCATGGTGGCCCTCTCCTGCTGGAGAAGGCTGCGTGCCCAGCCTGCTGTATATTGCTGATTTCGATGTGATTTTTACTGGGGCAAGGTAATAAAGTGTTGATCTGGGGAGCCTTGTGTGGTTAGCTGTGTAGGTTTGTGGTGTGTCCATCCCTGCTTGTTAACCCCAGCAAATCCCCAGTGTCTCAGAGGCCAAAGGGTCCTGTTGAACCTGGACCTCTCCAGCCCAGAGAGGGTCCTTGAGGAATGCCTCTGTGGCATCAGTGGGACACTGCAGCAAAGCGGGCACCTGCCAGGCAGGGATTCGGAGATTGGCCACACTTCAGACTCATGACGCTGGGGCCTGGGTTGAAGGCAAGGGGACATCGAGGTGGGTGCTGACCTGCCAGCTCCTGGGCTACTGTCTCTTGTCCCCTGGAAAGCAGGTCACTTCCACTTTGTCCTGTAGGTCAAACCTCTCCTCCCAAGCCCCAAGGGTAGCAAACCCCCAAGGGAGGAAAGTTGTATGTTGCACACCCCAGGATGGGGACACTTTGGGGGCTGCAAAACTCAGGGAAAGAAAAATAACCCAGCCTTTGCTGATGTCTCCAAAGGTCATCTGTGGTCTCTCCATCCCCTGGGACATCCCTTCCCGTCCAGGGTGCTGCCCTTGAGCCTCTTGCCTCAAGCAATATGCCACCGTGTTGATGAAGGAGAAGCTCTAAGGCACTTAAGCTCAGCTGCGGAATGAGCCAGTCCTACTCCTGTAAACCAAAACACTGGAGGTTCACAGGGCCAGGAGACACTACCCTTGGGGCAGACAAGGCAGAGACGATGCCAGCAGCCATGGAATGCCAGCTGGAGCAGCGGCAGAGTATGCCCTTTGGGCTAAAGTAATGAAGCTGCTTAAAGATCAGTTTGGTTCAAACAGAATGAGATTTGATAGAGCACAGTCTTAAATGTTCACCACAATTTCTCTGGGATTGTCCTGAATGGTGCTTTAGGAGTCTCCTAGCAAAAAATAATTCTGGACCTGAGTTCGTGGGTGAGTGAGTTTGTTGCATTCTGGGGAGTCCTACCCTCCTCCCTTCAGTCTTCTCTTTCTTTTGGAGGCTGCACAGCAGAGAGACGAGGTCGCTAGAAGAGCTCAGTCCCAGCTTTGTCATGTCGAAGGAAGGAGAAGTCTTAGTGGGGTCTGCAGTTCATTGATCTCCATGGAGATTTTACAGAAGGAGTTTATGAAGTCTGAGAATATAAGAAAGGACATGAACTTTGAGGTCTCGGCAAAGGGCTGGAAGCAGAGAAAGTTGTCAGCGGGAGAGTGATGAGCACAGCCAGGGAAACCTGTTGTGCAGGGTGACGGTTGGGAAGAGACCAAGCTAAATGTCACTGAATTGGGGGGGGAGGAGGTGTTGGGATGGAAACTGTCCAGAAAGTAGAAGCAATCTGATAATGGCAAGGTGACTGCTGAGTGACACTTGCTGCTGTGCTGGAGGGATGAAGTGCGTTTCCAGAAAAGGGAGGAGGAAGTGCAACAGTTCAGAGATCCTGCAAAGATGGGAAGAAATGAATGAGCAGCAAGGATATGAACTCACCCTGATGCGGCATCCAAAGTGTTCCTAGAAACCATTAATCTGCCTCTCCCAGGAAGGAGAGCAGAGGTTGAAAACATGAGATAGCTCTGAATATGTTATAAATTTTTCTATCTGGTGGGCCCCCCACCTTACCTGCAACTAAGAAACTGCTGGGGGCAGATACCATTCCGCCCTGAAATGTACATACCGGTTGGCAGTAGACAACTAGAGAAAGGCCAAGAGTGCTGGGACCTGGCCTTTAGAGCTCCCTGCTGGCTTAAAGATAAATCTGCTCCTAAAGCTGTTTGTAAGCAGGCTTTCTGCTTAAGTCATGACAAGTCAAGATTGCCCCTGCCCTGGCTAGAAAGGCCTTTATTGCCTGATTCTGACCACCACACAGGTCCTGGACCAAGGACCAGGTTCTGTTCAGGCCACCTGTCCCAGCCATAGGGGATGACCACATGGCACAGTGTAATCCCACCTGCGCGTCTTCCCAGAAGTGCCTCTGCTCCCCAGCTCCAAGCAGCGTGGCATCATCAGTTTATTTATTACCAAAGGGACTGACCTGTATGTGCCAGGTTAAACACAGTCATGCCATTTCCATTTAATTTCCAAGTGCTGAAGGAAGATGGACATAAACCTATTCCTACACATATAATTTTTGCAAGGACACTTTGGGTTGAGACAATCTCTTGCTGTGGTGGGTCCCAGGAGAGATCTGCTCAAGGTGTCTGATTTTACTGAAGGGATACTTTCCGTGGGTAAGTCTGGCAGAACAGCCATGGCTTGGGTGATCAGGGAATTGTTTTTCTGAGCAATCACTAGATTAAATGCCACATTTTTAGGCTTTAGGTCCCAGGGCAGTTTGGCCATCAGAGGTGCTGACTGTGTCCCCTGTTAAGATTCCCCACAGCAAAAATCACAGACCTGCATGTTCAGAAATGCGGTATCTCAACCAGTGTTAACGTCTTTCTTTCGCTTCTGCTACAGTAGAAAGTGCTTCATTATCTGAGGGAGATGCAAGTAATCATCTCCGTCTTTCTAAGAACTGGGCAGAAATGCTCTTCCAGGTCTCCATTGCCACTTCTGCATTCTGTTGGCCACTACGGGGACGGCAATAGCCGGGCACCATTTCTAGCACAATACTTCTGTGCCTTCTTCAGCCCTCGAAGGCTGGGATATATCAGTACATTAGGAAAATACTGTTGTATGCAGCATGCAAATGCATTCACTTTTAAATGCGTTTTCTGGGTACTGGCCCTCCAGAAGAGACTCGGTCCCCCATCTTGGTGTCTCTGGGAAGAGTGGTTTTGGGTAGAGAGCTGAACCTTCCCTCCCTGCATCAAGCTGGGTCCCTGATCCCGGGTTGGTGAGGAAGGCACTTTGGAGCACGTGGACATTTTGCCTTCACGGTGTTTAATCCCTCTCTGAAAAAGTGGAGATGTAAAAGCCATCAGCCCATGGACCCTGATCGACACCAATCCTTACCTCCATCGGCATAGCCCAGCTCCTCCTTCTGGGCAATGCCAGACTCTGGCCTCCACTTCCCTTGGCTGTCATACCTCAAAATGCCTACAGTGTGATATAAACAACAAATATAGAGAGATGTGCATGTATATTATAATCCCAGAATAATGATGTTATTGTATCATAGCAACGATTTTATTTTTCTTCACAGCTAGGCTTTCCCTGAGTTATCATTAAAAACGTTTACTTTCATACTGCTTGCACACAAAATACTTAGGAAATACCACACTCTGGCTTCAGGATGAGTCTCTCTTTTGGTAGTTTACAAATTCGGAAACCCTTGACACCATTGCTCTTGTCTTTGTCTGAATCCAGAGGAAACCCCCTGCAAACCACTCTCCCAGCCTCCCCTTTCTCTGCATCTGCTGCCTCTGACTTTGTGCTCTCTGCTTCTCACCTGCCCTGTGTCCAGTGGGTGCTTCCTGAGCACCCCCTGAGGCTGTTTCTGGGATGGATGAGCACCGTGATTGGCCCCTGAGACCCACATTTGAGCACTGGGGCATCCCAGGGCTCCTCCAAGGGCTGAACGGTGTGAGGGCTTTCCATCGTCAAGTAGCTCTAGCAGCAAGGTTAGCCTCAAATAGCTGCATCAACGCATATCACAGAATCCCTGACTGACAGGGGTGGAAAGGGACCTCTAGAGGTCACCCAGTCCAACCTCCTGCCAAAGCAAGGTGACCCAAAGCAGGTTTCACAGGGATGCGTCCAGGTGAGTTTGGACATCTTCAGAGAAGGAGGCTCCACCATCTCTCTGGGCAGCCTTTTCCAGGGCTCTGCCACCCACATGGGAAAAGTTTTTCCTCCTGTTGAGAAGGAATTTCACGTGTTCCAGTTTGTGACCATTGCCCCTTGTCCTGTCACCAGGCACCACTGAGAAGAGTCTGACCCCATCCCCTTGCCACCTGCCCTTTAGCTATTGCTCAGCATCGATGGGATCCCGTCTCAGTCTGCTCTTCTCCAGATGAACAGCCCCAAGTCCCTCAGCCTTTCCTCAGCAGAGAGATGCTCCAGCCCCTGGGCATCTTTGTAGCCTCTGCTGGACTCTCTTCAGTAGATCCTTGCCCTTCTTGAACTGGGGAGACCAGTTCCATGAGGTTCCTCTCTGCCCAAGTCTCCAGTCTGTCCAGGACTCTCTGGATGGCAGCACAGCCTTCTGGCGTGTCAACCACTCCTCCCGGTTTTGTGTCATACGGCAAATGGCCACAAAGATATTCAGAGGGCTGGAGCCCTTCTGCTGTGAGGTCAGGCTGAGAGAGTTGGGGCGTTCAACCTGGAGAAGAGAAAGCTCTAAGGGAGACCTTAGTGCCCCTTTCAAGTACCTGCAGGAGAGACGGGAAGGGATTCTTTACAAGTGCATGTAGCGATAGGACAAAAGCTAATGGCTTCAGAGTGAAAAAGGGTAGTTTGAGATGAGATCTGGGGAAGAATTTCTTTGCTGTGAGGGTGGTGAGGCACTGGAACAGGCTGCCCAGAGAAGCTGAGGCTACCCCATCCCTGGAGGGGTTCAAGGCCAGGCTGGATGGGGCTTGGGGCAACTTGATGTGGTGGGAGGTGTCCCTGCCAAGGGCCGGGGGTGGCACTGAGTGGTCCTTTCCAACCCAAACCATTCTGTGAATTTCTGATTCTAAATGTATCCCCTGCTCTAGGCTGGGTAATCCCTGGATGTGGAGTAGAGCTAATGGCCACACAGGCACAGCAGCCCTTGCCTGTCCCTGCTTCAGGCCACCTTCCTGCACTGCTTCTCCTCCTCCCCCTTTGCAAAACGTGGTGGCTCTGCAGGTGGCCAGGGATACTTTCCCAATGTACACACTGCTGCTCCCAGGCCTTGGAGGCAGCTGCCAGCTTGCTGAGAGCTGCTGCCTGCATTTGCCTTGCTCGTGAGGGCTTCTTTCACACCTCTGTGGCTTGGGATTAACCAGCACGCTGTATCCCTCCCATGCACTTTGAGGGCTCCTCTGAGCTGTCACATGTAGGCGGGTGTTAGATCAAGAAAGACATGAGCAATTCAGGACTCCCTGCAGGCTCCCAGAATAGCGGTGAGGAGTTAGCTGAGGTACCCAGGGTAGGTGGTTGCTGTGGGTGGCTTGAGCATGACCCAGGTTGTTAGGGACGTTGATTCAACAAGCTCAGTCACTGTGTGGGCTGGATGGTGCTCCCGGATCACCCTGCGCTCTGTACTCTTCAACAAGAAACCTGCAGGACTGTTCCCAGTACCACACAGACAGATGGGGCTTGTGTCCATGAGGGACTGCAGAGGCTCAAGCTACTTTGGGATGACCCTGTTGCCTGTCTTCCTTCTCCAGTCATTGCTCCTGCTCTTCCCTGGAGTGAGGGCAGCTTTGGACAGAGCTTTGTGACAGTCTCAGTACTCAGGCTGAAGGTGCACACTGAGCTCCAGCACTCAGATACCAGGCTGGCTGGTACCCAGTGGCCAGCATGTCCTGACCTCCAGTGTGCAGGTACCTCCAGGCACCTCCAGGTCCCAGGAACTGTTCCTGGGACACGCAGTGCCCTGTGGAGACAGTACCGTGACCAAAGCCACCACCCTCACATGCACGAGAAGTTTTTCCTCACCAAGGCACAGCCACCTTCCTGGTGATGCCCACCCCAACCAACCAGCCATGGGCTCCCACCGCAGCTCAGGTCCCACTACCTGGCATTGCTCTCCTCACACCCTCCTCCTCGGGCGCTGTTTTAATCTGGGTGCAGTCAGCGTGGTAGCAGGACGACTGATGGGGTGCACGCTGCTCTGTGGGCTGAGGAGCTGTAGGCTGCAGTTCCTGAAGTGACGAGGTTCCTGACATACTCGATACACTCGTTCCTCCCATGTCCCCCCGGTCCCTTCCAGCCCCACCTGCGGTTTCTCTTGCTGCATGGCTCCCACCCAGCTCCCTATCTGCTCATCTTCAACCCCTGCCCAGCAGCCCCCTTTCTGCCTTGCAACCTCTTGCCTTGCAGGACTAACTTCTAATGCTTGGGAAAACTGCTCTTTTAGAAGACTCTAGTGTCTGGATTAGTGTAAATATTTACTTCATAGCCAGCCTGGCCCTGTGGGATTCAAAGTGTCGGTGTTTTCAAGCTCCCCAGGTGCGGGGATGAGGAGGAACAAGACCCAGACACCTGACCCAAGCTGCCAACAGGATAGTTTCATACAATGAATGGCATGTCCAACATAGATTAGAAAGTTTGCTGAGGAATTTTCTCTCTATATGTCTCTCCCTTGATGTCTGGCATCCTGAGAACTCCTTGCCCCCGGTGCTGGAGCCCTGAGAAATTCTCTTCCTCCAGAAGCTGCCGTGCTTGCAGGGTCCCACATCGTCTGTCCCTGCTGGGAGTGCACAGCTTCTTGGGATGGAATGGGGTGGGTATAAATTCTTACATACTTCATATCAGTATCAATACTGATTCTTCGGTATTTTTGTTAATTATTTAGTCTTATCCTATTAAATCTATTTATATTTCAAACCTAGAGCTTTCTCTTTTTCCCTCATTCCCCTTCCTGGGTGGGGAGGGTGAAAGGGTTATAGAGTAATTGTCTAATTTACAATAAATTGTTATTGGGTTTCTGAAACCATAACACCGTGTCTCACTGTTGCCCACATCTGTTCTCTCAAATTCAGTATGTAATTGCTGTAGGGTGAGCTGAATCCTTGACCTGAGCCTTCTCCCTAGGGCTGCCCCATAGGCACTGGAGGATCAGGCAGGAGGAACCCAAATCCTCGTTCAGTCCAGCAGTGGTGTGTTCAGGGAGACCTAAACGCCATCAGTGATGTGGGCTTGATCTCCTTCAGCACCGGTGGAAGACCAGCCCTGGGGCTGGAGCGGACACATCTCCCTTCCTTGCAGGGGAAGCCCTGGAGCTGGGTTGCCCTGGAGCCGGGCTTTGGAGGGCGATGGTGGGGTTCCACCTCTCCAGAGATGGGCAGGTTTTGGAGGCACAGAGAAAAATCCCCTTTTCTCATGAGGTGGACACATCTGCTAAGCCTCATGCCCCAGCTACATGATAGTATAATGAAATAGTTCTCAAAATCTTGTAGTGATAGCTGTTTTTTCCATTCTCAGTCTTGGGAATAGCTGATCCATTTTAGCTGAAGCTCTCAGAAAACTTTCCCCGAAGCAGCCAGTGTGTTAATTCCAGCACCCAAAGGTAGCATTTTAATTGACTATAATGGGGGCCAGCGGTGAAATTTAACTAGCTGCCAGGAGTCATAATGAGTAGTGATTAAATACCTTGTGTAAAGAGAGAACCAAGCTACTTGAGTGTAATCTATGCCCTTCCCACACCTCCTGCTTCGTGGTTTTTCTCTGCTTATTTTGCAAAACAGCATGTTTGAGTAGGGGAATCTTGTGGGGGTTTTGACAGCGCGGAAAAGGGAATAAAGAACCTGCTGCTGCTCTTATAATTTCAGCTATTGTCATGGCGAAGAATAGTATTAGAGGTGAAGTCAGAAAGTTCTTAAAAAAATATTTATTTCTCAAAATTTGCATTAAATATTACATCAAAAATACAATTAATTAAATACAGAAAAAATAGCCTGAGAGAGAATATTCATTTAAAAAAATATACATCTATGAAATGCTACTCTTATTTATGTGGAGTGGAATTATTGCACCTGATCCCTCCCCTATAAAAAATTAAATAGCAAAACAGTAAAATCAGATTCTGGAATATTTTCAGTTACCTAACTAGCTTTACATGACACCAAAGCGTTTCCAAGGGAGTCCAGAGGTGGCTGCAGCTGGCTCATGCTGGCAGTTTGGGACGGAAGGCAGCAGGGTCTGTCCTGGGACCTCAGTTCAGCTCCAGCTCATTCACGTACTGCTGGACCCAGTCCTGCTCAGGGTTGGCGCAGACCTCACGGCCCTTCTTTGTGATAAACCTGCGGGGTGCAAAGAGGTAAGTTTTCGGTGTAGTGGATGGAAGGGAACCCTGCCCCAGACCCAGCCTCTCCCAAGGATCAGCAGAATTTGGGCACCAGCACATTGTTCCCATCACGTAGGCAGTGGTGGAGCAGGACCAACGTGAGCCTCCTGTGTGCTGAGTCCATGGAGCATCCCCTTGCAGCTTGTGCTCCTCCCATCCCTCCTGTCCTCCGGGGCAGCTCCCATTCCCTGTCTTTTGTAAAGGGGTCTTCCCCTCCCAGATCCTCAGCCCAAAGGGAGAGCCCACCACCACGCTGGAGAAGAGGACTTACACGATGCCTGGCTGGGAGCACAGGCTGTTGGTGTCGTAGTACTCCACCACGAAGCTGCGGGGCAGCTGCCGGGAGGTGTAGGTGAAGCAGCAGGAGGTCGGTGGGTCAGAACCAACTGTGAAGGGCAAAGACAGTTTTCAGCAGTGGCAAGGGATGAGGAGCAGGGGCAGGGATCTGGGACTGCAGGCCCAGAGTTTGGGGAGTGCAGAAGGTGCGGAGGAAGAGGAGAAATGATAATGTCTTTTTCCTTCTTTCTTTGATTTTTTCTCTTTTGGGTTCTCCCTCAGCTGGCTCTGAGACAGCCCATGCTGTGCTTTGAGATGTGCCTTTCCCATGGCAGGAGAATCCCACTGGTTCTCGACCACCTGCCAGAGTGTGCTCTGACACAGGAAGAGACCCAGGGGTAGAGGGGCCTGCAGCAGAGCCCTGTCCCAACAGTGACATCTCTCCCATTCTCATTTAGAGAGGAGGGGGAAAGCCTGAACTTACTCGGTGCAGCAGAGGTCTGGTAGCAGAAGGCGGCGATGAGAACAGCGAGGGCAGCCACAGCGACCTTCATGTCAGCTGAAAAGTGGTGGCTAGAGCTGAAGCAGGCAAGTGGAGCTTGAAAGTGTCTTCTCTGTCTGGTGCTGAGACAGTCAGCAACTCCCCAATTTATGGGGTGAGGAGGTCCATGCAGCAGCTTGCGTAGGCATGATGGAATTTCCCCCACAGAAGATAGTGCTTGTGGTGCAGTCTCGTGGTGGAACACAGCAGCAGCCCCAGCCCCGGAAGGGCAACTCTTCCCCCTCAGTTCAGAGCCTCTCCAGTGGCACAGGATATGAAACAATCACCAATGCTATTTCTGCTTCTTTCATGCATGTTACTTACTAAGAAGTTCCCCTGTGGAGGTTCCTGCATTTGTCAACAGTCCGTTACCCAATTTGCCCAAGCAGCTTGGAGGCAAGAGTGCATTCTTCCAAGAGCTGCGGAAATGGGTTGAAGAGTATGGATGGGATGAAGCCAGTTAGGGAAAAAGGGGCTGAGGTCCCCTTTACCCTGGACTGTCTCCCCCCAACATCTGCCCAGCTGGTGCTGCCCTGGTAGCGGGAGATAGGATCCCTCACCAGTGGACTCCATGTCTTGCACATGCTTCACATAGTCTGAAGGGACTGAGAGCATGTCCTGCAGCTGTGAGAGCTCTGCAGGCACCAGCACAGGTAGCAGTGGGCTTGAAATAAGAGTCCTAGAAGCTGAAGCACTTGAGTTTCCTCCTCAGTCTAAGGGAAGGAAGAGCTGTGCGTTATCTCCTGGGAGCGCCTGCCACACTCCAGGTCCTATAAGGAGTGACATAAATGACCAACTTAAGTTAGACCTTTAAATTTTGATGGCTACTGATAGATGAGGTGAAGCCTATCATTGCTGGGCATGGCTATGCAGAGAGCCAAAATAAGTATGGAGATGTTGACTGTGACCGTGAAGCTGAGGCAGGAGGGGCTCTAGGCGCTGGGTGAGGAAGAAAACATTGCTTCTGAAGACCAGGAGAAGGTTAACTGGAGGATGAGGGTGGAAACTGGGATTTCTGGCAAGAAAAGAGTCTGTCTCAGCAGAAAAGGTAGAATTGTAATGACCACAGACAAAGAGGAATGACCACATTGTATGGGAGTGAGTAAGAGCTCACAGCTCTCCAAGGGCTGGGGAAGGCTCGTGACCAGGAATCGCTCATTGGGAGAAGTCAACAGCCTACGTATGGACTGCCATGGAGGCAGTCTAAGCACACAGTCTCTCTCTCTAAAATCTATGTCCCCAAGGAGGAGAGGGAAGGTCTGGCAGGAAGGTGATGGATGCTCTGGGAAGAGCTGAGATCTGTCCATCCATCACAAGGTGTTCCTAGAAGAACATCCCTTCTCAACAGGGGGTCAGATGTATTTCTGGGAAATGTCTCCATTTCATTATTTTCAAGATAACACCAAGTGGTGACGTCTTGGCAGATGCTGCCTGATAGTCAGTGGAAGGACTATGAGTGCAGAAAACCAACCGCACGGCCAGCACCTCTGCACCACTACTGCAGCTCTGGGCACTGACTCACCATGTTTCTATTAAAAGTTCCTGGCTATCAACCCAGGTGCCTTCTGTAAATAACCGGGTGTTTTCCAACTATCACTCCAACACTTCATGGTGTGCACAGCCCTCCACCAACCACTGCTGGTAGGTGGGGAGGTAGGGCAGCCCACAGATGGGCTGGCAGGCCTGTGGGCTGCTTAGCTCCATGCAGGTTAACTGCTCTTCGCCATGCAGGCAGAGAGGAGTCTGGAGGACAACGCAGACCTGGGCTTGCACAGAAGTCCAAGAGGCGGACCACCCTCAGGGAGGCTCCTGCTGGGGAATAATCATGGTCCTCCTTCTTCTTGGCCTGGCTGGGGAAGGCAGATCTGCCACTTGGAGAAAAGGTGGCACTTGCCAAACCAAGCATTGCCTCCTTCCTGGTCACACCCTGGCCAGGCTGGTCCCCTCTTTATCCTTCCCTTTGCCATTGGCATAGAGAAGCACCTTACAGCCTCACCCGTCAGCTCAGACCCTACTCTGCACACCACTTGTCAGCTTGTCTGTCCCCAGATGCCCTGGGAGGATGAAGGGAGAGCCTGCCTCCGCAGGCAGGGCACCTGGCCAGACAGGAGGTGGGAAACCGGCATTCAGTCGGATTCCATCTGGACCAGAAATCAGGCTTACTTGGCTCCTCTTGTTGCTCGGGGAATATAACTTGTAGATGTATGTAGGAACGTGGTCTGCCTCTGTGATTGTACCGTCAAGAATTCATGGGTCAGGTCTTGAGATCTGCCACCTACAGCCATCTGGTCCCGTCCTGCTCCCAAGGCACACAATGTAGGTAGAGCAGGAAGGAAAAATGCCATTTATGGAGCAGGAATATTCTAATAAAAAGGAATTTTCATTAAAACAGATGAATTAGTTGGAAATCTGCACTGGTTATTGAAATGTTTTCAATGAGATACTTTTCTTTTTCAGGCAGCTGAAAACCTCCATGCTTTTAAGTTTTTTGGCAAGAAGATGCCAAATCTGGACTCTCAGGGGCCATTTTTTAATTAATAAAAAATCCTCACTTTAATTAAGCTGAGTCAGGTTAGGATGAGTTTAGCCTAGATAATACGTCTTACCAAGTAAGGGCTGAAACTTTTCCATTGTTGAAAGCCAAAAGTAACTGCGATGTCAGGGTGTTTGCTGCCAAGGACCCACTTTTTTCTTAAAAATCTGAAAAACCCAGACTCTGCCAGCTCATTGCAGGCTGGATAGACACAGGAGGCTATAGTCATACCAGTGATAACCTGGGATCTTGCGACATGCTCCTAAAAAATTTTTCCTTACCCACTCATCCCACTTGTGGTCATGATCAAGTAAGAGAGTCATTTTTTCCAGCTCTTTCCCCTTTTTGAAAGAGAGGATGCTGCGTGTCGGCAATGAAGGAGCACTTAGCCTGGGAGTTGCTCTGAGGTGGAGGGGTGGCCATGAAGAGTGGCCAAAGTCGGCTGGAGCATCTCAGGGGGAATTAAGTTCATAGCACGGCAAAATGGCGGTGTAAGATGAAAATTTTCCCAATATGGCTCCAGGTGGTTTCAGGATTCATGACCCAACCTGTGGTCTACCTTTGTCCCCACTGCCAACAGGCCATATTTGGAATCAACAGGATGGGCCATCCAAGGCAGTCTGGCTGATGTTGCTGCAATTTACATAGCGGGATACGATAGAGCTTTTCTGTAAGTCCCCCAAAAAATCCCAGGAGAAAGTGCTAAGTAAAGCAAATGCCCAAAATAAATTTGGTGATAGCAGAAATAGGGAAATTCTTGGTCTTGAATGAAAGGGGAACACTGAAAGAAACAGTGAGACTGCATGATGCAAGTTGCTATTTATAGCATGTTTTAATGCTGAGGAGTCAGGATTCGGTCAGAAAAGGAAATACATAAAAATGTCCTGAGTTCAGAAACTGCCTGTAGGACAAAATCCACTTCCACCTGCAAGTCCTCCATCCTGCCCTGCTCGAAGCTCAGGCACTGGTGACTTTCCACCAGTGTCCAGAGGTTTCACCCCCACCATTCTTGACATATCTGGAGAAATGTTGGAATTTTTTAGATGACATCACATCCTGGAACTGGCTCCAATGGGAATCTGCGAGTGTGGGAGTGACTAGTAACCATCTGTCTCTGCACTGGATGAAGGGGAGAGCACTGCCATCCTGGCCAGGCGGCAGGAGCGAGTGCCGGCCACCGGTCGCATTGCAGAAGAGACCCCTTCGTATTTCCCCGATATCATGTCACACTGGGAAGATGTTCCCAGCTGATAAGAAAATTATATCTCATAAAAGTTTTGAGGCAATTACGAGGGCAATTCTTCAAAAGAAAAAAAAAACAACACAAAACAAAAACCCGGGGGACACTATCAGTTTCTAATGGCTGATGCCTCCAATTTTTTCCCACATTTCTTTTGAAAGAAAACAAAGCAAAAAAGATTAAATGTACGGTATTACAAACCAAATTAAAGTGGTAAAAGTGCCTCCTAGTTCCAGATCCCTCTTCACATTTTACAATGGATTGAAAAGAATGAAACAAAAAATTTGAGTTGTAGCATTTTTTTTTGCGTCTCAGGGAAGCAGCAGAGTGGTCATGCAGCTGCAGCAGCCTGAGCACTCCTGACTCACCCCAATTGCCAGCTCTGGGGGCTGCAGCACCTCGACATCACTCAAACCCTGCAAATGCCTGGGAGGGGGAGATGATGTGTCTCTGCTGTGTTGTATCCTCTGCCCTGGAGGACAGCCCACCTCCCTCAGTCCTTTGCTGCATCCAGAAAGAGCAGGGAAGAAGAGGATGAAAATTCAGAGATGTTCTAGGGTGAAAAACAAAAACCGGTTTATAAATGAACCCGCTGGACCTTGTGTACTCATTGTAATCAGGCGAAAAGGAAAAGAAGGAAGCCACAAATGGATTGTTTTGATTTCCATTTCTGGTCCTGGAGCTCGGCTCTTGAGGAGGTCTGGGTAGGCTGGCTGTGGGTGGCCTGCAGGGTGCAGAGGGGCCAGCTGCATCCCGTGGGTGTTCTGGGGACGGCTGAGCATCACAACTCTCCCCTGCTCACAGAGGGGGCTGTGGGCAGGATTTAACTTAAACTCGTGTTAGGCCATTGCTGCAGCTGGGGAATGCATGGCCCCCGGACCTCCTGGAGACCGGGTGTCCACAAGTGCTGGCTTGGTCCCTCTTTTTGCGGAGTATTCGTGGGGATGTGCTGAGTGTCGGTGCCCCCCTGAAGCAGTGACGGGGGTAGGAAGCCTCAGGTGAGGTGTGACCCCTGCTCCCACAGCGAGGTGTGAGCTTTCCAGTTGCACTTGGATGTTTACAAGCCTCACGATTTGTTTTGGGCTGGCTGCAAAGCTGCAAACCGCTTCCCATGCGTGTGGGCTATTTGGAGGTCAGGGCACTCTGCAGTGTCTTCTGAAGCATGGGTCTCATCCTGCTCCCTGCCTTGTTGAGGCTTTTGCCACCCCAGATGTGCTTCTGCCCTTCAAAAGGGCCATTGTTCTGGTCATCCCGGTCAGCACGGGCTCTGCCTGGTACCCACATCCCCTGGGGAAGATGTGGGGGGGCTTGGGGAGGTCCGACACTGCTCACCAGGATGCCACAGCCCCGCAGCCTCCCCATGTGGCCTTGGCATCCCGTGGGGATGTGCAGGGAGGTGCAGCCCCAGGAAGCACTTGCTGGGGACAGTTTGGGAGCGGGAGCAGAGGGGAGCTGGACTGGGTCAGGCACCATGTTTGCTCCAGGCCGCGAGCAGAGGGACAAGCTGTGACCCCCACTCTGCCCCAGGCAAAACCACCAGTGTCTTCCAGCCAGAGCACCCACACCCCACATCCACATGTGGGCTTATGGGCAAGTGGATCAAATGGCTCGCAGGAGTGACAGGGACAGGATGTTCATCCTGGAGAAGGCTCCAGGGACACCTTAGGGCCCCTTCCAGTCCCTAAAGGGAAGGGAGTGTTAGGAAGAGGAGGAATGATTTTAAAATAAGATCAGAACTGGGGAAGAACTTGTTTCCTGTGGGGGTGATGAGGCACTGGAACAGGTTGCCCAGGGAAGCTGTGGCTGCCCCATCCCTGGAGGTGTTCAGGGCCAGGCTGGATGGGGCCTGGAGTAACCTGGTGTGGTGGGAGGTGTCCCTGCCCATGGCAGGGGGGTTGGAACTGGATGGGCTTTAAGGTCCCTTCCAACTCTAACCATTCTGCCATTCTATGAATACCCCTTTATGTGCTCCAAGGTCCTTCTGATGGTGCCAAAGTGCCAGGGTTGTGATGGTGCAGCCCCCAAGGATGAGCTGTACCTCCAGCGGAAGGCAAACAAGGCTTCCCCATCAGCCTGGGCACAGCTCTCACCACCGCCTGCATCCCTCTGCCCTGGGGGTTTCTGCTTTGTGACCTGTGGCTCTTGGCAAGGGCAAGATTTTGGGAGGTTGGGGAGGCGTTGAAGGAGTCCCAAAGTCATCATCTAATCCAGGAGATGAAGACTCAGCACATCCTTCCTTACAGTCTTCCTCTTTGAATAATTTTAGCTTGCTTTTTTTTGCCCAGACCCAAACAAATCTCATGCCCCAGTCTTGGTGAGGCTAAGAGGATAAAAACTGACTCATTTCCAGGAATATTAAAGGAAGCTGAAGGAAGATCAGCTTGTAAATACTTAAACTGCAGGATCTGTAGCAGCAGAGGGCTCTGGGATTTGGTAGAGAAGCAAAAAATGGTGAACAGAAACAGAAAACTGAAAACAGAAGCTGTCCCGGGTGGCGAGCGAGTGATCGGCCTGGCCAGAGCCGGCAGTGTTGCCGGGACAGTGACCCAGAGATTGCAATGGGGTTAGCAGCGGAGAGGAGCCAGGGGTGACCCCTTCTAGGAAGCTCCTCAGCATCTAGGGGAAACACCACCCCAGCTGTGAAGGGTCAGGTTTTACAGGCTGGTGAGTTTGTGCCCGTGACACAGCCCAGCGACTGTGGCTGCAGCCGCCTCCTGCAGCGCTGCTAAATTCATTAGCAGTGAATGACAGCTCCTTTCCTTCCACTGACCATCTCAGGGCATCCAGACGGAGGGCAGAGCTGCCTGATGCAGGTCACATTCCACTCCATCCCACCTTCCCGCCACCCCTGGGTGCTCACCACAGAAAACGGGATGGCAGCCCCCGGTGCTCACTGCGCGCAGGCAGCAGGCTGGAGAGCAGAGGCTGTGACGTTCCCACCAGCAGAGCTGGTGTTAGCCACAACGCTGTCTTTCTGTAACCACAACCTTTCTCATCCGGCCACGCAGTGCCGGCAGCCGGCATTTTTCATTTCCCCCTGCGCACCCTGGCATGTGAGTTGCAAGCACAGAGAAACATAAAACTCCCACTGTTGGTTTCTGTGTGATTTATTTCCATGGCAAAAAGCCATAATTTGGTTTTGCTCCGGAGCAATTCAGCCAGAAGCTGGAGCCACTTCTTGGTCTGCCATTCACCTCTGCCCAGAGCTGCTTGGAGTTACCCAGGGAAAACAGAGCTAATCCTGCTGGGACCAACACCTTCCCGGTCCAACACCTTCCCTGATACTCGGGTCAGGACTCACAGAGTCTTTGGCCCCAGCAAAAGCACACCATTGGCTGTGCTGGTGATGCCTCTGCCCAGCTGCAGGGCAAGCCAACAGCATCACAGCAGCACCAACAGCACAACAACATCCGGGAATCAGAAGTGCAAAGGAGATCCTCCAAAGAGGAAAGTGTGTGGAGGAGCAGATAGTCACCCCTGTCAGGAACCCTAAACCTTCTTTCTCCCTCTGCCAGCAACAAGCTGTTTTGTGAAGGAAGATGTCTCCACTGCTCTCACTCGCGGCTCCAGAGTAGCCAAGCCAAGGAATTGTAGTCCTGGGGATGAAACTCCAGACTCTGGTGCCCACCCACAGGCCTGAGCATCCTCTCTGCAGTGGAGGGGGGCTCTGACTCCAGCTGCATCCCCCGCTGTGACAGGACATCAGGATGTCCCAGGTTCCCCCTTTCCCTGCAGAGCTCTGCTCTCTCTGGGCAGGAGGTGCCTGTAGCCACCACACCATGCTGACAGCCTGCCAAGGCTAGAAACTCTGCCATGCAAAACAAGTTTCTCCACCACTTATTTCTTACCTTTTTGGGCAGAAAATCCATCCAGGACTCAATGGAGCCTTTGGAGGGAGAGGTTCAGCCTGGCAAAATATCTCCAGTGAGGCAAACCTCCTCTTCCAGCAAACTCCCTTCTCCTGAGATTGGGGGTGGCAAAAGACCCTCTGAAGCAGGATGAGACCCTGCAATTTGATGGCTTTGTGGATGCCAGTGGCTATTAAGGTGACTGTGAGTAGCCTGCAAAGATGAGATGGCTGGCTTGGCGGATAAGGGCAGAGCAGTGGATGTTGTTTATTTTGACTTCCGTAACATCCTAGTAGTCAAATTGATGACATATGGATTAGATAAATAACAGTGCGAGGGATGGCGAACTGGCTGAATGACGGGGCTTGAAGGGTTGTGACTGATGGCACAAAGTCCAGCAGGAGGCAGGTCGCCAGCTGGCAACCCTAGGAGTCAATACTGGGGCTGATACTGAGCTCTAGATGATGGGACAATGTGCACCCTCAGCAAGTTTGCCGATGACAGAAGGCAGAGGGACACATTGGGTGCTGCCATCTAGAGGGACCTCATCAGGCTGGAGAAATGGGCTGACTAAGACCTCATGAAGTTCAACAAGGAGAAGTACAAAGTCCTACTCTTGAGGAGGAACACCCCCTGGCACCAGTATACACTGGTGCCAACCACCTGGAGAGCAGTATGGGATAAAAGGACTTGGTGGACACCCGACTGGACATGAGAGGCGATGTGCCCTTGCCACAAAGAAGGCTAGCAGACTCTCAAGCTTCATTAGAAGTGTTGCCAGCAGGTCAAAGGAGGTGACCCTTCCCCTCTGCTCAGCACTGCTGAGACCGCTCCTGGGTCCATTTCTGGGCTCCCCAGTTCAAGAACAAGGATCAACTGGAGAGAGTCCAGTGAAGGACCACAAAGATGATAAAGGGACAGGAGAATCTCTCCTAGGAGAAGTTGGGAGAGCTGGGACTGCTCACCATGGGGAGGAGATGGCTCAGGGGATCTTATCAGTTTATGTGGGGATCAAAGCAGATGGAGCCTGACTCTTCTCAGCACTGGCCAGTGACAGGACAAGAGGCAACAGGTAGTTCTATTTAAGCACCAGATAAAATCTGATCTTTGAACACTGAAACAGGTTGCCTAGAGAGATTGCGGAGCCTCCTTCTCTGGAGATATTCAAAACCCATCTGGATGTTGTCCTGGGCAGCCCTCTCAGCTGACCCTCCCCTGAGCAGGGGCTAGGCTGGATGATCTCTAGGGTTGCCTCTAGCCTTGGCTCCTCTCTGGTCCACGTTAAGCCAAGCACTGTCATGTTGGTGTGGGCAGAGCACTGCGGGTAGCGCAGAGCCCGCAGTCCAGCCACCTCTCAGAGCCATGTGCGGTTCAGCAGCCTTTGATAAGCACCTGGCATCACAGCACGAACACATCACAGCTTTGGACTCTGCCTAGTTTTGTTTTGGTTTGGTTTGGTTTTTTTTTTTTTTCCAGAGTTGCATAATCCTAGGCCAACGTTCTGCCTTCTGCTCTGCAGACTCACAGGGAAAATCCCTTCTGTAGTTTAGATAGTTATCCTCTTCGTGGCCATGGCACTTGGCACATTTTAGTTTCCTTTTGATTCACTGAAATCGAAAAAGAGCACTGAGTCAGAGTTCAAATACTTGGCCCCAATTAAAACCGTATCCCATTCTTTCCGACATTTTTTTTTTTTCTCCCCTTAATTCCCTTTGGCAATTTCACTTTCATGATGTTCTCTGTCATCATTCTGGAATCTCCTGCTGCCTCCAGGAGTCCCTATTAAAAGGGAGCTGAATCCAGCTGCTGCAGTCCCAGCTGCATCTGCCAGAGTTTCTGCTTCTGCTCCTGCTCCGACTGCTGTCACCCAATGGGAAGATGAGAGTCTCTGCAGCCATTTTTGCTCTTCTCATTGTAGCCTCTTGCTCCCCAACTTTCTCTGGCCCAGGTGAGTCCCGCTTTTTCATTTAAGAAGGAAGAACAGATCTGACCTGATCTGTTATCATTTCTCCTGGCTGATAACTGACAATTTTTCAGCATTTTTCCACTCTCCATTCTGCACTGAGATCAGCTACATGAAGGAATCCCAAAATTAGAAAGTCATTCATCTATCCATCCATCCATCCATCCATCCATCCATCCACCCACTCATCTTGGCTTCGGACTACTTATTCCTAGTTATAGTTTAGGGACTCAGTCACACTGTGGGGCTGAGGGAGGTGGGGAAACAAAAATCTGCTCAAAGACTGGGTGGGAATCTCCCCCAATACCTGATAATACTGTTCCCGGCATTGGACCAGATGATCCCCAGAATCCATTTCAACATTAGTAATTCTGTAATTCCTCACTCCCTGAGCACAACTTCCTGAGATGATGGCGCTGGCTGCTCCCTACCCAAAGTCCAGCACATGCTTACGTTGTCTCTCCTTGCTTCTTCCAGTTGGATCTGACCTCCCAATCTGCTGCTTCTCTTACACATCTCAGAAGCTCCCGCGGAGGCTCATCCAGCGGTTATACAGCACCAGCACCAGCTGCACTCTGCCAGCCATCGTGTGAGTACCAGCACTGGGGTCTAGGGGCAGCCACTGCGGGGTGCGAGTGACCAGCTCTGTGGGGTCTGCACATGGGATCTGCAGGAACAGAGTGGGGTGAAGGGAACACCAAGGGGAAAGGGCTTGCCCAGGGACTGCCAGAAATGCTCTTGTGGGGACGCCCAGAGATGTTCCTGTAGCGTCTGAAGGGAGCTCCAGAAGAGCTGGAGAGAGACTCTTGGTCAGGGAGTGGAGTGATAAGACAAGGGGTAAGGGTTTTAAATTGGAAGAGGGGAGATTCAGATTAGATCTTAGGAAGAAATTCTTTGCTGCCAGGGTGGTGAAACCCCGGCCCTGGTTGCTCAGAGAAGCTGTGGCTGCCCCATCCCTGGAGGGGTTCAAGGCCAGGCTGGATGGGGCTTGGAGCAACCTGGTGTGGTGGGAGGTGTCCCTGCCCAGGGCAGGGGGGTTAGAACTGGATGATCTTGAAGGTCCCTTCCAACTCTAACCATCCTATGATTCTATGACCTGGTGGGAGTGGGAAACCACAGGCAGTCGCTGGTTTCAGTGTCAGCTTAGGGCACAGGGGAGAAGCCCTTGCACTGCCCCAAAGCTGGGATCCATGCTCTCCTGGGCTGCAGGTCTGATCAGAGATCCAATACGCCTCATGCCTGTTCCACAGGTTCATCACGAAGAAAGGCCGCCAGGTCTGCGCCAATCCCAGTGACACCTGGGTTCAAGGTTACCTGCAAAACTTGAAGCAGAACTGAGCAAAGCAAGATGGAAAGTGTACCTGCTGTCATGCATGAGCTGCATCATCTTGAGCTCCTGAGACGGAGCAGGGCACCGGGGCAACCGGAGCTGCACGAGCCCATGTCATCTTCAGGCAGTCCTAGGGGACTGCTGGAAGGCCATCAGGGGACGCCTTGTGCTGGGGTACTATTTCTTGCCCACAGCTGGCACAGCCCAGTCTGCAACCTCATCCCTCTACCCTGACACAGCGCCTATGGCCTGGAATGGCCCATGGGACTGCACCTCTAATATTCTTATATTATTTAAAATTATTTAAGAAATTATTATTATGGATTAGGCAGTACTTTCTTCTGTGGATAATAATGCTATTTATGGGAGGGTGGCTCAGAGTCTCAGTGTTGGATGATGAGCAGCCCTGGCTTATATCTGTGAAATCTTGATTCTGGAGAATAAAGAATTTGGACAAAACCTCTGCTTTTTTTTCCTTTTATGTGCTTCTTTGTGGTGTTTACCAGCGCAGAGACAGAACCTCACCCTCAGCCTATCTGAACACTCTATATGGCATGTGATGATGGGAAATGGTTTGAGGCAACACCGTAAAGTTTCCAGCCAACATATGAATATCCTCTGACACCTCATTCCCCCACCACATACAACCCCACCTCCCACATCCTCTACACGATTAGATGTGACAGATATGGGCCGTTTGCATGCATGAGTGTGGCTCCGCACACACCCCAGGCACCTCTGTATCCTCACTGCTCCCAGCCCCACTCGCTACACCCTGAGCTGGTCCCTGGGAGCAGGGGGGGGTGGTGGTGGGATGTGTCGCTGTGAAGGTTTAAATCCTACCAGAGGCTTTGAGTGGGGAGTGGGAAAGTAGCTCACGGGTTGGATGGGAGGAATCAGAGGGCACAGAGCAGCCCCGGAGCTGGGCCTGCCCCAGGAGGTGGCTGCTCTTCCACCTGCTCACCAGGGGTGATGGGGCTCAGAGCGGGGTCAGTTCCCTGCCCATGCCCATCCCTGCTGGCCATTGCTGCCGGCTAAGGAGCAGCATTTCCCAGCACTGAGCCCACAAGCACCCACATGCCACCGTCAATAGCCCCGTGGCATCTCTGCTCAGACAGATCTGTTCCTCTGAGACACCACTGCACCTCTGCCCCCCAGCCCCCATGTGCAGCTGGGTGCAGCTGAGCGCAGCAGCGCTGCCTGCAGAGGGACAAGGACCTCAGATTTTCTTTCTGATCTCCCTAAGGGAGGTTGTTCTTCACTTTCCCATTTGTGAAACATAAGGAAAGGTTCAGCTAAGCTGTGGGGGTAAAACAGCCACCAGCAAACCTGCTGCAGTCATTCCCAGGACCCAGCTTTGCATGGGAACAAGAATGGGAGGGAGCAGGTCCCAGGAGTAAAAGCCCACTGCAATCGTGCTCAGCATTCCTTCGCTTCTGCACACTGAGAAGAAATGTCCCCCCCACACCGTGTTCACCCAGAGCTGACCTGGCTTTGCAGCCATGCTGTTCCATTTCTTCTTCTTAATGAAAACAAAAAGGCCTTTCTGTTATTGTTTTGTTATTTCCTGCCGGACTTGGCCACCCCGAGGCTGGGAAAGCACCTACATGTTGTCTTGTGATTTCCCTCCAGCATTGTGTTTTCCAGGCTGGAGAGCTGCTGCAGAATTATGGGGCATCCAAGGAGCAGATCCCAGCAAAGGGCAGACCCATCCTGGCACAATGCTGTGTCCAAGGAGACGGTGCTGATGACGGGGTACCACGTGGAAGGCTCCTGTCCAACTCCATGGATTTGACACCTCACCACTCTGCTGTGAGGATGCTTTGGGACAGGGTCTTGCTTGCCCCTGACAGTGTCTCAGTGCTCCCCTGACACAGCAGGGTCCAAGCAGAGGGGGTCAGTCCCAAGCAGGGATGAGGTGGGTCAGCATGTTTGCAAAAAAAGTTGTCTTACTCTGTGGCCACGGCTTATCATTGTGGGGGACAGACAAAAAGCTGCAGAGGGGTGTACCATGAGCAGGGCTTCCCACTGTGCCATGAAACACGGGAACAGAGTTTCACCCCTCCACTGCATGGAGGGGTGGATGGACAGGAGATGCAGGAGAGGAGCCCAGGAAGGGGGTACTGGGGATCTCCTCTGTCCCTGAGGGCAGCCCGATCCCCCATGCCTGCTGCACCCTCTGTCACCTTTTCTGCTAGAAGCCACCGTTGGTGCTGCAGAAGCCCGGAATAGTCCCTGACTTAGGGCTCTGAGTGCACCGAGGGGATGGAGGATGGATGTTGTGCTGAGAGAGAGGGCTGGTGGGGGGTCTGAAGTTTGGCCCAGGCCCGGGGGCGCAGGGGACAGGCTGAAGAGGCAAGAGGACTCGGTGTTGCAGCCAGCTCTTCTCTGGACGTTCCCTGGCCGGGAGCCCAGGCACATGTGGGAATTTCCCTCTCCAGCCTTTCTGCTTTCGGTTTCCTTCCTGAAGCTCCAGCAGCAGTAGCCAAGCCGGGACAGATCCTGCTGAATCCAGGGGGTGTATCAGCTGCTCTTGATGGTCCTGCCTTGGGGTGTTGGGTGGCAACAGTCCTTTCTTGCCTCATGCACGGAAACCTGCAAGAGATGGCTCAGCTGCAGGTCAGTCCCTGGCCCCAACACCCTTCCCCACATCAACCTCAACAGCCCAGCACTGCCTTTCCTGCAGGTTTCTTTGTTCTGTAAGTAGTTCAGGGACATCTGTGCTGCGAGTTGGGACGGGGCACAAACAACGATGGAGCCAGGGATTAGGTCTCAAGACGCAAGTCAGGACTCAGCAAGGTCAAGTAGTTCACCAGTCAGAACTGAACCAAAAGAATGAGCAGAGGCAAAGGAGGAGTTCAGCTCCCCAGCTGCCCGCTGGAAAGTGACCGCTGCTCAGCCATCAGGCTTCTCATTTACTTACAGAGGTGGAAAAAAGTCAGGGCCAGCTGCTTCCATGAGGCCTGGCAGGTTGACTCTGCTCGACCCCATGAACCACAGGCTTTTTCTTCACTGATGTTACGACAGAAGGCCCCCAGAAGGTCAGAAGACCTTCATGGTCAAAGTAACTATAGCCTGGTTCTCTCTGGTCTTTTTGAGACTGTGAACACTGTTGTTGTCCCCTTTCTACCTGTGCAGCTGGGAGAAGCCTGGGAAGGGAGGTGAGCCATGCAGACCTTCAGACCCGATGGCTGCATTGTGTCCCTGTTGGCCCTGTTCCTCACCTGATCCAGTAGCAGCCCCCTCCATCAGTCTCTGCAGGGTAGTTCTTACCTCCTCTCAGTCTCGGACATTCTTCTCAAGGCAAGGACAGTTGTGGATATTTCTAGCTGATGATGCTGAAGCAGCTGCTGTATTAAGGGATGTACATCCTGGCATGGTTCCCTGATAGCTAGTTTGGTCTCACAGCTCAGCTTCTTTAATTTCTGTCTTTCTAACCCACACTGGCCGTATTCTGGCAGCTCCACATCACTCAAGAAGCCTTTCTCCTAAACCCATACATTTATGTGTGGGGTTTCATCACAGGTGCTTCCCTGTGGAAAGCAGGGACTGAATGGGTAGGTGCTGAGCATGAACATGGTCTGTGGTCATGGTGTGTGTCTGCTTAGCTTCTGAGGTGAACATGAAGGTCTCTCTGGTTGAATCTTGTTGCTCTCCTTGTTTCTGCCCTCTGTTCCCAATCCTGCTCTTCTCCAGGTCAACCCACTTCTGTCTTTGGGTTGTTTTTTCCTCTCCTGGAGGAAGAAGAGCTCATGATGATGACCTGTAATGCCTGAGGAACAGGCATTACCTGCTCTGACTGCTTGATCTGGAGCATGACCTGCTGGGAGTTCTTATTCTCTGCTGGTCATACACATCCATGTTGTGTCATCTCTTGATCATATGGATTCAATCCTGCACCCCAAATCTCTTCCACCTGTGCCTGACACAGCTGTGTGCCGCTTCACATACACTTGGCAGAAGCTTTCCACAAAACAAGTGAAGGACTATTTCTACACCACCAGTAGGTCCCAGAAGCCAGCTGTTGTGTGGGTGTGGTCTCTTGGCTGTGTGGGGAGCTTTTGGCTCAGCCCCACAAATCTTTCTTCTTCTTGAGACTAAGAGTGGGATGTGCTGGGGTGTTATCTGCGGCTGGGCATCACTCAATCCTGGCAAGGAGAAATGCTTTCTAGTTGCAAGGAGAAGGCTGAGAAGGACCTACCCACACTGGTGTTGGGATGAGCCCAGTGGAGGGAAGATGAGAGGTTGAACAATTGTTCCTGGTATTCTGTGGGTTCAGCCAACTCAGCATGGCTGAGAAAGTGCTCCCAGGAGAGGTCTTTGGTGTGTGGCAGAGAAATGCCCAGAAGGTACCTGCCCCAGGAGACACCAACCACACACTCTGCAGTGGCTGCTCGGGTCTGTGGTCCTTCCCCCAGCCTATGGGTGCAAGCAGTAAGTTGAGGCAGAGCCAGGAGTCTGGCCTGGGAACCTTCCCTGGTTTCTGAGCACCTCCCCTTGGCTGGCTGCCCTTTCACCAGACAATGGTCACAAAGAGGACTTTCCCCAGCCCTCGTGTAACTCTGCAGCTCTGTGGTGGTGCATCCCTTCCCCACCACATCGGTTTCCCAGTCGTCCCCACTTCCCAGCTTCACCACCAAGACGAAACACCAGGTCTATGCTGACCCTGTGGATTTTTGGAGAAAGCATTTGTGGGCTTTTTGGGGACACACTGAGATGGCCAACCCTGCCTGGTCTCCCAATACTCCAGGAACTGGGAGGCCAGAGCAAGCCCCAACTTCTTCCATTCTTCCTGCAAATGAAAGATTTTGGTGTCATGGAATAAAATTATTGTGGTCCTGTGGGCAGGGAGATGGGACCTGTGGCCCAGCAAGGATTGCAGGCCCTGTCAGCCCACCTCACCCAGCCTGACTCTACAAAGGAAAGCTCCTGCCTCAGTTTCCTGGCTGAAAGTGAGGGATTGCAACACCTAAAAGCTTTCTGTGAAGTGCTCAAGGAGACCGTGTATAAAAGCAAATCCACACGAGCACTGTCTGATTATTTGCACGTTCAGGAAGACCTGGCTGACTTTTCTATCCCTTTGGTGCTTCCTTCTGCTGCCGGGCTGTGTCCCAGGGTCCCCTTGTCTCCTGCCACAGCAGGCTGTGCCAGAGCTGCTTTTCCAGGATGCAAAACAGAATCTTGTCTCTCTCCCCTCCCGCTGAGTTGCCTGCACAGCCTCCAGAGCTTCTGGCTACCTTCTGTCTTGATGGAAGGGACATTTCAAGTGTGTTGTTAATTAGCAATTTTCATCTTTATTCTGTAGACATAGGTTCCTGCTGTCTTGAAGGAGTAAAGCCTCTTTTCTCTCTGCCTCTCCTTGATGCCCCGCTGCTCTCTGCACCTCAGGGTGTCCCACACCTACCCCTCCGCACCCACCTCTATTCCCATACACTTTTTCTCCCCATCTCCAGGGACAGCCACCCTCTTCAGCCCAGGGCTGTGCCACCTTGTGCCCATCACCAAGGATTTGGGACACCCTCCGTCCCTGGGACACCCTCCATCCCTGAGACCCCCTCCATCCCTTGGGATTACTGGGACCCCCTCCATCCCTCAGCACTTCAGTAGCATGCAGGTTGGTGCCCTGCCAGGATGCAGAGACAAGATCAGCCCAGGTTGTGGCACCGGATCTCAGTGCACATTCCCCCAGCTGCCCTGTTCTCCCTGGCAGGCCTACAAAGACCTTCTTGCTGACCCTGGCCTCATGGCTGGGGCAGTCCCCTCCTCTCTGGGAACCCTTGTCCTGATCACTGAGAGTCTCCTCTATGCCCCTGGGCTCTGTGAGGTTTCCATGTCCCTTCCCTGCGCTGATGCAGGCAGCCACTGCTGGGGCTACAGTCCCAGGCTGTGGGCAGCCCAGTGTGAGAGCTCTGCCCTCGGCTCTTACCAGGAATGGAGACTTCAAGGCTGTTTCTGAGGAACTGCAATAGGAAATGCAACAGAAAATCCACCTGTGGACAGATGGTGATGAACAAGGGGAGAAGAGGAGACAGCTTGAATATCTGTAGATGACTATGGCACCAATGGACTTGGGGAGTTTTATGGGTACTGTATCTCACACTGGTTGGCTTGCCCCTAATTATGGGGGATCATTTGTTGCTAGCAATGAGGTAGGGATGAGGAGGGAGGAGAGGACACTGAGAAATTGCTCCCAGAGGTGATGAGTAGGTCATTTTGTGGTGGAAAATGTTCTAGAAGATGAAGATCTGACATACACAAGCTGCCAGGTGAGGATACTCTTGGCCAAGTGGTGATAGAAAAGCTTCGGAGCTTTTGCTTCAGATAGCTCTGATGGAGACAGCCTGGAGAGCAAAGGTCCCCATCATCCCTGTAGAGCTTCAGCAGTGGGGAGTTCAGAGCAGGAACTCTCGTTCACTACTCACAAAAATATCAACTCATTTTAAATGCAAACCACAGGCTGATAAAGTGTTTTTGTCGTTTCTACTTGGTGCAAAAGGTCTTTTGTCCCGTTTTACACCAAATTCAGGTTTTCCTCCCAAAGCGCTTGAATAACAGCCGGTAACTGGTGTCTGTCTTCTGCAGTAGAACAGCAACAGAGCGTACCCAGAGCTGAGCACAGCTCAGGCTGCATCCCCAAAGGAGCCTGTGCTGGGGACATGGTCCTGGGTGGCCTCCAAGCTCACTCCAGAGACGCTGCTGCACACCCCCCTGTGATTTCCACTGGGTCCAGCTCCACCAGTCCCTGGCTACTTGGGTGCTCAGGGAGAGGGCTGGCTCCACAGCAGCGCAGAGGCTGGGAGAGAGCAGCCCAGGGAGGTGACGGAGTTGTGATGGGGTCACGGCTGCTGGGAGCAGGGGAGTGACATAGAAGGGAAAGCTTTCTAGGGTAGGGAGGCTGAGGCATTTCCAGCTGGGAAATTTGGATTCTTCCCTTCCGTCTCCCGAAATGGTTGTAGTGGGGTCCTATTGGCCCCATTTTCCAGGCAGGAGGGGAAGAACCTCTTCCAGAGATGACACACAGTTTAAAAAATCTTTATTCTTTGGCACCAGCAAGAGACAGCGTTTTGAGAACAAGGCTGAACAATGCGGTTCCACAATAAGCATCCTATAAGTAACCAGCACACCACTTCCTCTGCTAATGAGACAGATCTGAGTCACAGCATCTACTGTACCATGGCAAAATGCATCCAACACACTTGGAAGTCAGGTTGGCTTTACATGACAGCCCTGATACCTAATTTCAACAGACCACTTCCCACAATTAGCTCTGGGGATAAAATCCCCCTCCCATTCTAGCAGCAGAGGCACAAGGAGGGGACAGTTTAGCCACATGTTGCACAGCAAGCTATGCCAAGATGGGTCTGCAAGGGCAGGAGGTCCCCAGCATCACAGCTGCCCATAAGGGTGGATAAATTATTATGGAAAATTGACGCATTTGCAAGACAAAAGGAACTTCTGGGGCTCTGAGGTGGCTCAGCAGCAGGATTTCTAGGTCTGTGTTGACTCTGTTGGACAATCTTATAGGACTTCTCCAGGGCAGAGACCTCTCAGCTCCCAGCACTCACTGCAGCTCCAGGGCGTTTATGTATTCCTTCACCCACCTGGCATCAGGGTTAGCACAGACCTGCCGGCCCTTCCAGGTGATGAACCTGTCAAGTCAGGCAGGGAGGTGTTACAGCCCCAGAGAGAGAAGGGGACACGGGGGCCTTGGCTCTCCTCCTGGATACATAGTGACCTGCTCTGTGGTCAGCGCTAACCCTCAAGAGCAGCACCACCCCCCCAGGCAGATCAGGTGCAAGTCTTGCAGGATACATTTTATGTGCATTGGTCTTGTCACCCCTGGGAGGTCCTACTGGCTACACAGGGACCTCCTTCCCACACCTTAATCCCAGCACCAGGATGGTTTAAGGAGACCACCTATTTCTCAGCTGAGGAGGATAATTTTTCACATGCCTCAGATCGGACCCGTGGTGGCTGCCTCCTTCCCTTACTCCAGGTATGGATCTTCACACCACCATGCTTTTGCCCTCATTGGACATGGAACAAAAAGCCCAAAGGCTGACAGAGCCTTTCCTCAGAGCCCAGAGAAGGAACTGGAACTTACACAACTGCTGGCTGTGAACACTTGCTGCTGGTGTAGAAATAATCCTTCACATGACTTTGGGGCAGCTTTCGTGAAGTGTAGCTGAAGCAGCACAGAGTTGCATCAGCCCCCACTGGAAGAAATCAGGAAAACCAACATGGGTCTATCACTCAATGAACTGCACATTCCCCATCTGAGAGCATAGGCAGCCATATCCTTGTCAGCTGTGGAGCTCTCTTCTCATCCTGTTTCCCCCAAAAGTCAGCAAGAAATTGCTGTGTACACCAAAACTCAAAGTCATTGCTAGGATTGCTTGGTAAATGTTTTGCACTCTCTCCCAATGATAAAAATCCCTTCCATCACCCTGGGACTGCTCCTAAAGCTCAGCAACAAAATCAGATGAGATGTAACCTGAAAACTTTGATACTTACCAGCAAAAGCCATCCCTAAGATAAAAGGATGCTAGAAAGAAAGACCAGAAAGCAGGAGAAGCTATTCACATGAGTTTCCAACCATTGCAACTAACTTTTTCCAGATCTACTTCAAAATTACTGGCAGTCAGAGTGTAACTCCACCCCAAGAGAGCAGAGAGAGATGCTGTACTCACATGGAGCAGGAGAGGCCTGAGAAAAGAAGGCAGCAACGAGGATGATGGAGAGGCACACTGAGGAGGCGTTCATTGTGGCCAGAGGTGAGTTGTGAGGGCAGAGGCAGGAGCAGAGCAGATCCCTCCTGTGTCTGATGTGAGGGGCTGGCTCAGTCCTCGCTTTTTATAGGGACAGTGGTCAGCCCTGTCAGTCAGATTTCAGGTCAAACGCTGGGAGTTTCCATAGAGTAACGGCTGATGTAATGGCACCTTTGCCTCAGAAATGGCTGAAAAAAAGGAAGCAGCAGGTCTAGGAAACACCAGAATAGCCTTTGTGCGAGGTGAGGCAAGTCTGAGCGAATCGTGAGGGCTATACTGACCAAGACAGGATGTGAAACCACCCTTGAGCAGAAGGTTCACTCTTCGACTCACCAACATGACACAAGTACTCAGCAAACCCATCTCAGCATCCTCCCCGAAAGACTAGGAGGATCTCAACTCCGTTTCCTTTCCAAGAGCCCAGGCCTTGGGGATAAAGATGCTGAGGCCTTCAAAATGACTTGAGGACAGTGCAAAGTCCAGCCGAGAGGTCCTTGTCCCCGTGGTAGGTCTGTGACAATCACAGGATGGATGCAGGGGGACAGTGGGCACAGCTGGCATGCTCTGAGCAATGCTGCCTGTGCAGGTATCAAGGACGGCAGGCATCCTGGAGATTGCTTGTAGGTCTGGGCTGGAAATCTTGGCATTATAAAACACTAAATCCTCAACACCGTGTTTCCCATATGGAGCTCAGGACCTCCAGACCCCTCCTTACACACCCCACATCAGCCAGGAAGGGGAGTGCTTGCCTGGGAAGCCCAGCTTGATTCTACAAATACCATCTTCTTCTGCAGACATGGAGCAAACACAAGTGCCGGTGTGGTTTTGGTATGAGGTGGGATGCAGAAGAGAGAGCAGGAGATTCCCGTGCCCAGGAGTGGAGAGGGACCAGCTCTTGTCCAAACCTGCCCCCATCCCCTTGTGTTCTCTCACAGTCACAGGGTTGCCCACATCCCCCCCAGAGCTGCCCTTGCCACAAGGCACTGGGGTCTCCGGGATGCCCCATGGATCATTTCCCCTTTTTCCCTCTCCCTCTTCTCTTCAACAGGCACCAAACTTGCCAACTCACAGCCTGTGGTTTCTCTGGGTATTTTCACACTCAGTGACAACTGCTGTTCACGAGGCACCATGAGCTCCTCTCCCCGGGATTTCCTCGCTGCCCGGCAGCCCCAGTCATGCAGCAGGGACCATGCTCCTCTCTCCCACTCTTCTTCTCCCCCACCTCAGTGCACGGGTCTGCATGCGGACCTTGGAGACCTCCCTGTGTCTGGATGTATTGGGGTTGCCTCCTCACAGTGTCCCCTTTACTGCAGTGTCCCCATGGGCTGGGACCAGTGCTGCAGGAGGGTCCCCATGGATCCTGCTGGGGTGGGCAAGAGTCCAAGTCTTTCCCAAGTCCCCCCATGAGCCACCTTCAATAAGTCTGGGGATGGTGGTGTCCTGTGGACCTTGCAGAATCCTGTCTTCGAAAGTATGTGAAGGACGTGAAGCTGAAACAACTGACTGACACAAACACACTCTGGTGGCATTTTGGGGTGGCACAGCAACATACGAGCAGGTACTCAGGCTTTACAAGGGACAAAAATCTCAGCTGGACTTTGCCAAGAGGCATCCTGAGGCAGATTAAGGCACAGACTCTGATCAAGGGTGAATAAAAATCATTTTATTCCTACAACAGCTCGTTTATAGAGTCTCTAAGAAAGGTGGACCTGGTTATCTATAAAGCTTTATTGACTAGCTTGCAGTGTTCATGCACCTCTTCTTCTTCTTACAGGATTGGTTGCTTGCTAGGGTCTATGAGCTTGTCCACAAACTCCTTGTTTGCGTCTAAAAGGCTACTTGTTTACATAGAAAAAGTCAGTTTCCCAAGCTTGTTCCTCCTTTTCTTCTCCTTATCTCCTTTTGCTTCTTTTGCCACTGTCTTGTTATTCAAATCCTGTTAACTCTTCCCAACCCGTACTGGCTAAATTTCTCACAACATCCCACTCCCAGAGATGGGGAGAGGGATTATTTGTTGCTACTCCTGTATTGCATGTGTTCCAGTATTGCAATTATCCCATTGTTCTGTCTAATTTATGTACGTACTGCTCGTGCCCAGGTTCAGGTAGAGGTGCATAGCTGGGTGATGCGTCTCAGCCTCTTAGAATCATAGAATCGTAGACTGGTTAGAGTTGAAAGGGACCTTAAAGATCATCCAGTTCCAACCCCCTGCCATGGGCAGGGACACCTCCCACCACACCAGGTTGCTCCAAGCTCCATCCAGCCTGGCCTTGAACCCCTCCAGGGATGGGGCAGCCACAGCTTCTCTGGGCAACCTGCTCCAGGGTCTCACCACCCTCACACCAAGGAAGTTCTTTCTAGGATCTAACCTAAATCTCCCCTCTTCCAATTTAAATTAATCTCCTCCATACAACAGCAATGTCATTTTGTGCTAAGTCTTGACCTGTCCCTGCTGCCCCACAGCAGACCCTGGAGCTGGGACTTCTCTTTCAGAGGAGCAGTGTCTGTAGAAAGGAAGGTTTTACAGGCCCCCCACCTGCCTCACTACGTTGCCCTGCACACTCCTGGGTTCCAACGAGCAGCTCCTGGGTTACTGGTAGGTTGACAATCACTAATCTCTGTGAGTCACCTTCTGCCGTCACCAACAGAGACTGTCCTGGCCTGAGACATGCAAGTGAACCTGTTTTGGAGTGCTCAGAACTTCTGGCAGAGGAAGGAACTGTTACTGTGTGCGATAAAATATCTGACAGGTCCAGACAGAGATCTAAGAAACCACAGGGTGATACTGAAGCACCTCCAACCGCAAGGCTGCCAGAGCTCATGCCCTTTTAGGGCATGTAGAGGCAACCAAAGCCATGACATCTACGTATCTTTCCAAAAGCACAGGTTGGCTGAGCCTCATCCCAGCACAGCTCTCTCATCACCCCAGCCAACCTGCCCAAGCGATTGCATGACACCCTATGACCATTGTGCAGCCCACCCTTACCCCTCACTTGGGGGTTGGCCCTGTGCAGGTTTTTAGACGTGTATTCTGCACCCCTGACCATCACTGCAGGGATGGCAAAATGTTATAAAAGCACAGAATCATAGAACGGTTTGGGTTGGAAGGGACCTTGAGGATCATATAGTTCTAATGCCCTGCCAGGGGAAGGGATGCCTCCCACTAGAATGGTGTTAGAAAGATACCAGACCATTCATGGTGGCTCCATCCTTGCCTCAAGTCAGGAGTGACATCCCTGCGGGAGGGTGACACTCCTCCTTGCTCTTTTCCTGGTCATACTCTGCACTCCTCCAAAGCTACCTGCTGCCTCCCTCTGCCCTCTCCTGCAGCTACCCAGGGAAAGGTGGTGGCAAAGACAGCAGCCAATGGCTGGGTCCAGCAGGCTTTGCAGAGAAACCTGGGTAGAGACCGGAGCACTGTGGGGACAGGGGACCTGGATGCCGGTTGTCCCACTGTGACCCCAGGCCACGTCATGGAAGGGCTGCAAGTGGGGCCATTAGGACCATGGTGGGGTTTGGCTACAGATGCTCTGGCCATTTTAAGGAGCTGCATTGGACCAACCAAGCCATAGGGAGGATTACCTCCTCTGTGTACATTGACCCCTGCAAGTCAGAGGGATTTTCTCTCTAGCCATTTGCTTCCCCCCCCCCAACCACACGTGAGCATCCAAAGAACACCGGGCCCTCTGCTGTCTTCTGCAGGAAATGTTCCCGGAGCCCTTTGATTCACCTCCATCTCACTCAGGCAGGTCCACCCCTACAGAGCTTTGTCCTGCCTGCCCAAGCATGTGGATGGGGGTTCCCTCCCCACACACAATTCAGGATGGGCAGGGCTCCTGGGCACCCCCATGGGTGTCATCCTCCGTGTCAGTGCTTCTTCCCCTGGGGTCTGAACCCCTGTTGTGGTTTGGACAACCCTCAAATCAGGACATCCCTGCCGTGCTGGGTACTGCAGGGATGGGTGACAGACGTAGCCCTGGGGTCTCCCCTGCTGTCCTACTCATGCTGGTAGCTCTACCTGGAGAGTGAGGGGGCCCATTTCAAGGCCCTCTTCATCTCCCTATTCAGCAGAAAGACTCTTTTCTTGCAGGGGAGTGCAGATGGTGGGGGAGAAATCTGATTTTGATCTTGACTTAGCTTCTTTTTAAAATGTTTTTTCATTCCTTTTTGATTTGTTTGTTTTCTCTTAAGTGAAACGTATTCTTATTTTCTTAAATGAAATGCATGGGGTTGAGGAAACAGGACACTCGTGGTACAAAGGAGAAGACTGGGGGCACCACAATTGTCACTGGGATGCCCAGTGCATCGCTGCCACCCGTGACTCCCACCCAGACCCAGGGGAAGTCTCGAAAGATGGCTCAAAACAACTCTTTTCTCCTAGAAAAAACACAATGCAACTGTTATGGTAAACCCCACAGAAAAAGGGACAACAGGGACCGCAGACACACTCCCTCTACCAGCACAAGGACTGAGACCCCAGGTTCCTTCAGACAGGGAAACCTCTGCTGACAACCATCAGCCTTCACCTACACTGGTCTGCTTCTCCCAAGGTGACCACAGAGAAGCCCTGGCTGTGCACCGGCGGGCAGGGTTGTTGTGTCCACTGTGCCCAGTGTGACGTGTGATACCAGACCTGGCAATGTACAGCAGCACAAATGGGATCCATGATCCAGCAGCAGCAGGACTGAATGGTGGAATCACAGGGGGCAGCAGCAGGACTGAATGGTGCAATCACAGGGGGCTGCTAACTCTTTTCTTGAACCATCAGCCATTGTTTTCTTCCCAAAACCTGCCTTTGGTGATGATTAGAGTTCTGGCATAGCCACCTCCTGCTTCTCAGGCCTGCAGGGATGGGGTCCTCTTGCACAGAGGGTCTTCCCAATGCCACAGCTCTCAGGGAGGAACAAGCATCCCTGCAAAGAAGTCCCCCAGAAAGGTTGTGGCATCCATCCCATCTAGTCCTCCTCCTTGGGCTGTGAGCCCCAAGTGTCCCAGTTCTTTCAGGGCTTGGTTGGTGACCACCCCCAATACTACTTCATCCCTGGTGGTCTAGTGGTCAGGATTTGGCACTCTCACTGCCACGGCCTGGTTCAATTCCCAGCCAGGGAGGGGAGATCTTGCAGTCATCGCAGGGTCCAGCTTTTTCTTGGGTGCCTGCACTGCTCCTGAGCAGCTCCTGAGGTTCAGCACAGGATTCGGGAGCTTCCACACCCAGTGCATGGGGCTAGGTTAAGGTTAGATGAATTTTTGGAGGGTGAGAGCAGCCTCCTGTCTCCACTTCCATCAAGCTGCACCTCCCAGAAGATAAAAAACCCAGGTGGCGTGCAACCACAAGGCTGTGGGGGGTGCATATACTTTATTGCGGGGCTTCTTCTTGTGCGGAGAGGTGCAGCGTGCTCGTCGCCTTGGCCCACTCTTAAAGGTAAAGGGGATTCGGTGTGTGAATAGGGTCCCTTAATGAGGGGTGAGAGGTCTGTGTCCTTCTGTCTCTCAGGAGGGCACTAAAAGCTCCCGCTGTGAGCAGGATTTGAACCTGCGCAGGGAAACCCCATTGGATTTCAAGTCCAACGCCTTCACCACTCGGCCATCACAGCAGCTTCTCTGGAGGGTCTCTGCAGGAGCCCATGGTCCCCCCCCAGGGGCCACAGCAGGACCTGGTCACAACCTGGATGTGGGTTCTGCCATCCTGGCCCCTGCTGCTCACCCAGCATGGGTATTGCTGTTACTGCTGCCACCTGCCCTGCACAGAGCTAAGGCTGATGTGGAAATCAGCATCCAGCAGTGCTGGAAAAAGGAACTGGCCACCAGCCAGAACATCAGTGGTGATGACATTGGAGGCAGCCATGGAGGGATATCTACGTCTCATCTTGTCTTCTTCTATCCAATGGGAAACTTGTCCCAGGATGACCATCCCCAACCGCCTTTCCTAGTCTGGGAACATCCCAACCTTCTTCATCACCATACATACATTTGCCTCTGTGAAAACAGGTCCAAATCTTACTGTCTGTGTCACCCTGACACACAGTCCAGGCAGTATTTTGCCCTACAGCTGGCAGGATGATGTTGTGGACTTGTGTAATTTTCAGCAGTCCAGTGGGTTGGGTTTCTTGTTTTGCTGCCTGCCTTTGACTTTTGGAAGAGGGAGTTCGGAGAAAGGAGGAAAAGGTGACTGTCGAGAAGAAATCCTTGCTGAGCGAGGTCTGATAGTGACCTTGGCCTCTCCTTTGGAGCACAAATGCCCTATTTGGAGGACAGTTCTAGAAGTTCTTCCCTGTGGGTTTGGGTAGGAGACGGCTCTGGGAACACTTCCTGAGGCATCTAATACTCTCTCTGGGTTCCTGAGGTGTGGAAGCACTTCGCTGTCACTGCTACCCCCTGCCTCTCCCATGGGGATATATCAGCAGGAAGAAGTCTGGATGGAAGCTTCAGCATGTAGGAACTGCTCCTCCCTGATCAGCTCCCAGCCCAAAGGGAGGTCTGTCTGCACCCTAACCCTCTTTGGCCTGTGCCTTGCTGGGTGGTTTGATTTACCTCCTATAGTCCTGACACCAAGTCAGGTGTGGCACAGTCCCACCGGCATGGATGGGTGCCCAGGCATAGGTTGCCACCTACTCAGATGCATTGGTGTGTTGGAAACCAGGTGCTCAAAACAACTCCATCGCTGGACACAAGAGACAGTGGGTAGAACAAGGCCAGCAAATGTGATAGAGCTGAAGAGAGGGGTGAGGGGGGGCAATACTGTCTTTTGGCAATTATGGAGGGACTCAGGAGAGAGGTTATGCTTAAACTCATCCCTTTCAGTTGTCCAGGTTTCCTTCTCCCTCTCCTAGGCACCATGTTCGTGTTCAGAGCTGGGAGATACATTCCCTGAATCTCCTGAAGTGCCTGTGGTGTTTAGGTTAGGATTCAGAGCAAGAGTGGTGAGGCTTCAGAGCTGGAAAGCCACCAATGTCCTGAAGGGCACAGTTAGTGAAGATGAGATCTGCGGTCTGGAATGAGCTATTTCTCCTTACTCCTTTTGAGGATGAAGCACTGTGCATTTGTTATCCAAAGAGGCCCATTGGGGTGAGGTTTCATTTCAGTGTAAGGGTTGAAACATCTTTCAGATGGCAAATGGAGTAACCTGGAGGAACCAGACCACAGGACGTAGACCTGCATATTACTGGAGCCCAAAAGGTGATGTTTGGAGGGGTTCACAGGGCATATAGGAAGGATAGGAGTGGCCCAGACGCCAATGGAAGGATGTAGAGAGGACCAGAGAGGACCAGAAGACTCTGGAAAGCAGTGATACCCTAGTGGAGTAGCTTGTAGGGGAGCAGAGCTTGAAGCAGAGGTCTGAGGGGGTCAAGAACGGCAAAAAGTTGGCCTGCAGAACTCTGGAGCCCAGACAGAAGGGTCTGGAGAGGCCGTATTCCCAACTGGTTCTTGCAGCCTGACTGAACTGAGACTTTCATTGCACTAGCCAGAATTCCCACAATATTTCTCAGAATTGGTCTCAGGTTTTGTTGTTGACCTTTTTTCTTATCTAATCTTGTGTCATCGGCAGTGAACACCTATTTTCATCTACAGTTCTTGTGATATTTACAGACAAAACAATCTCCCCTAATAAAAAGAACAGGATGTGTGTACAGAAAAGTCTGAGTACAACAGAGAACTGACAGCTCTTCTCTTGTAATAAATGGCACTTTTCAGTATTATGAAATATAGAAAACCACAAGGTCTCTCATGAGGCAGACTTCTTTCTTCTTCAGATAAGTGTTCAGACTCTGCTTCTACTTTGCAAGTTTTCACCCTTTGATCTTCCAAGTTTCAGAAGATAGCGACTACCTTGCTGGAGTGCGGGCTTTGCTGGGCCCAGCACGCAGTGGTCATCCTTCACTGCTGTGTCCCGTTATCTGGTGCTGTCCTGACCATAAACCAGCACTTAAGCATCTCCCTGGCTGTAATACGATGGCATGTGATGTTCAAGAGACCACTTCTTGTGCATTGTGAATGCTAATGAATCCCTGCAACCTCTGCCCATGCAGACATTCCTTCACATGGATAAGCGCTGAATCAAACCCCAATGCTTGTGCTAATTTTTTACATCTACTTATGTATTCAGATTCTCTAGAAATCAAGCTGCACTCCAGGGAAAAGCATTCACTGCAGCAAATTACTCCCATGTCTCCCGTATCTAAAGCTTCTTCCACTCTCTCTTTGTTTAAATAGATCTCTGGAGCTCTTGAAGCCGTGTATTCTCACAGCAGCTTTCTAGGGCCCTGACAACTGCTTTGGCGCATAACTGTGCCCCAGATCCCCGGATAAGGTGGGAACTGGTTCCAGAGCAGAAAGATAAAGTAAGCTGGAAAAATGGAGAAACTGTCCTCCTGCCTGGTGTAAGTGGCAGTTGAGATGTCCTTCTGGACCTGCTAACCCCATCTCCAGGGAAGTTATCCACTCTCCACTTTGAGCATGGGGTCACAGCCTGAAAGAAAAGTGGGAGGGACTTAAGGATGAGGCAGGAAGAAGTTTAGTTCCTGAGGAGATGAAGATTTTATTAATGGAGAAGAAGGGACCAGCTCTGGGGAAGGAAAGCTGCTCACAAGGAAGAGGTCTGCAGCTAGCAGACAGTGCTGCTGCTCAGGACAGGGGGCTTTGCGCACTGAGGTCTTTCTGTAGAGGGATGTGCAGTAGATGGTTGTGGTGGGTCCTACCACTGTGCTAGAAAGCTGTTTCCACGGCTTTCCTGCCCTGGGAACTGTGGTTATTGCTCCAGGCAGAGTTAGGTCTGAACGTCCTACCCTGCTGAGTCCCACTGAGTCGGCATCGCCCGCATGACTACAGGGACAGCCAAGAGCACTGTGGTGACAGGGGCAGCAAGGATGCTTGGGCTGTCCCACAGTACAGCGTGAGAAGGCTACAAATAGTCACCCCATGGCTACCTTTTCTGGAGAGAAGCACAAAGTGGTCTGTACTCACAGATGCGATGCCCAGTCTGTTAGGCTCCACTATTTCTGCATGATGGGCAGAGCCACTGTGCATTTGCCTGGAGAATCTCATCGTGGCTATGAAGTATCTCTCTGTGGCTAACAAGGGCTAAGAAGGCTTCATAGCCTTGGATGTTGATGAGTGGTGTGCCTTTAAAGGAGGTCTTCAAAGAGAGGTAATAATATCACTTGTGAGCATCATCCAGCCAGAGGAACCCCTGAAGCGAACACAACAGTGATGCTAGAAAGTCCTGTGGTGCCACCTCTTGAGCATCCCTCACTGTTGCCATCACTCCCTCACCAACACTGTGAAAGCTCCCACTGAGAGGAATCAGGAGTGATCTGACTATGCCATGGGCATGGGGCCCTCAGGCACATCTGCAGATACTGCAAGACTTTCCTGCTGGGGGACTGAGAGTTTTCTCTCAGCAGACCTCACCAGTTAGCATCCCAGGCTGGAGAGTGAGACCCTCCTGGTATCCCAATTCACCTCTTCCAGAGCTGCTACCTGATGGGATTAGATTGGTTGAACCACTGACAGAAGGAAAGTGCCCTGGCTGGGAGAGCTACAGCTCTATGGTATGATGAAGTAAAGAGGAAATAATCTCTTAGCCCACAGCTTCTCAGTTTTCCATGTGCTTTCAACCCACAGTGCTACTCTTCAGTTGATCCCTTATGTGTTCCCAGAGAGCATCCAGTAGGAAGTCCGTATCCAGACCCTGGACATACCCTGGAGTCCAGAAGAGCTACTCCAGGAAGGTGGACTATGAGCTGTGCAAAGTGTTCCCACCACCAGCTTTCCCCTGTGCACCATTTGTTGAAACTTCTCTAGTTCTATTTGGCCTTGAGCATATAGAACCAGATGGCCTTCTCCATCAAGAGCTACCTTTTAGTGCTGCAGCCTGTATATTTTTAACAATGGACAAACTGGTTTTAGTAAAATGTCACCCCTGAAGAGCCGGGAACATTTTCCCCTCTACTCACCCTACTATTTCTGTGCTATTAAAACACCACTTCTTACTTTTTGCTGTTCTATCTCATTCACTCCATCCCTGTACAAGCTCTGCCCTTCATCTGTTGGAGCAGAAGATGCACTGGACATGTAAACCTCTAGTGGTTCTTCCATGCTACTGTGCCCTGGCCAAGGACAGGCCTGGCTTGCACGGGCTGTTGGCTCCCAGTAGTATGTAAATAAATCCAGTTTCAAATACAGGAAAAACATGCCCTTGGCAGGTGAAGAAAAAGCTTTATATGTTTGAATTCATACCTAAATTAAGTCCTTAACTGCTTTCAGCCTTGGGACTTAGCAGTTCACCCCTTGGTTTTATTGGCGTAAAAGTGTGTGTGTCATGAAAATGGGTGCTTAAAGAGCTTGGAGGAGAATCAGAGGTGTGTCGAATGTCGACTTTTTGCCGTTAGAGTGTGAAACAGAAATTGTAATAATGAGCTCGTTCTTTTTTGTTCTGCTTAAGTATAATCTGCTTGTTGCTACAGCTAATGCTTAATTACCTATTTAGCAAGTCAGGGGTCACATAGCTGCAGGCTACCGGATTTACACTAGGATTTACAGTTGATAGTCTGCAGCTTGAGTAGTGACACCAAGAAGCAACACTAGTAATACCAAGAGCCTCAAAGAGAAGAAATATGCAACTTCTAAACATGCAGGACACAGAGAGGAGATCTGATGGAGAAATCTTCTGCTTGGTCAGCTAATTAACAGGTAAATAATGCACTGGCTGCGCAGATGTCTTACATGCTTTGCTGAACAAACATCAATCTTGGTGGGCAGCATACCCTGGTTTCTCTTGAAGCTCAGAAGGTAGCACCAAAACACCATAAATCCTACTTGGAGGTGACATAGGACAGCTTGCACATGAAAGCCCTGGGAACGGCACTTATACCCAGACCTGAGTCACTGGTAGGACACATTGTGTCCGTGCAGTGTTTACATGGACACCAGTGACTGGAGCAGGCACTGTGCCACCTGCTTAGGGATGGGCCACAACTGATGGTGTCCCTGTACCAAGGGAAGCCAGGGCTTTCCAGGCTGCCACTGAGAAAATAATACAATTGCAATGGTACAAAAGATATAGCAAAACTGCCCTCCGGGTAGCTGAAATTCTCCTTACGCACACTTAGTAGGCAGGAAGCTGGATGGACAGGGTAGATCACCTGCTGGGGTGATCAGAGTCCCTCTCATTCTAGGGCCTGCTTTTGGTTTTCAATTTCTCTTTAAGGGAGAAATATTGCAATATTTTCAATATCTTCAGCTTCTGAAATCCTGACCTCTGCNTCCGCATTTATAATGATGGAACTTCATTAGCAGTTTCCTTTCTTGTCTTTTCGTTTATTTTGGCTTAAGAAGAACTGTGAAAATATTTAAACAGCAGGAAGGATTGGCTACCTAATCTTGTGAGATTTGCACGGCTGATTGTCAGTAAGAATTCAGCATTGTCTTTTGTCATCAGCCTGATTGATGGTCGCAGATATAAATTATTTATGTGTTTCTACTGACGTACAGCCCTGTTTCCTACTGTAGAGCTTTCTTAATCCAGGTTGAAGTGCTCAGCTGGCCCAGTACTTTATGTCTTTCCAGACATTTCAGGATGGAATCTCCCATTGTGCACGTCTGGTCTGTTTTTGTTTGCACAGATATAATGTTGTGATTGTCCATATTACTACGCTATTACTATGATTTTCCTGGAGACAGCTCAAGCTTGCTCTCACCAACTGCCTTGTTCTTTGTCCAGTCGTCCATAATGACCAGTAGTAATTTCATATGAATTTCCAAATCGCTGGTGATCTGGCTGCTGTTTAATTATACACACTATCCCACTAAGCTCACTAAGCAACTTTAAATGGGACACAAATTCGATTTTCCTGGTTACAAAGTTTGGCAGGTCCACAATTCAGATGTATTTGGACCTGGGTATACTCCACAGATGCATGTTGACAAAACGACCCATTTCTGGCTTCCCAAACCATCAGAGGTGTCACCCAGCAAGGAAAAAGAAGCCAAATTCCACCATCAGCTTTTACCGTCATAGAATTAGGTTGATCTCTTTAATTTGCAGAAAAAAAATGTGTTTCTTTATTCTTTTTCCCTTTTAATAAATTTGTCGAAAGGGAAGTCAACATTTACTGAGAAGGAATGGAGAACTGTTCACCTTTCTGCTTAATCTGGGAAAGCAAACCAGCAGATATTTCCTCTTGGCTCAATCTGGTCCCAGTTTCTCTCTTTTTGGCCACACCCAGGTCAGATCTGGCTAATTTCTGCTCTCATACAGGTGCTATAAAGGACTGGCTTGTTTCCCAGTCCTACCAGCTCTGCAGAGATGGCAGGTAAGATCAGTGCTTTTTAATTTTGTACCTGTATTCAGCTGATTTGGTATTTCTGGTATGGGTATTGGTGCATTCCATGGGTGAGCCCAAGGAGATGAGGAGACAGAGAAAAGACAGAGAAAAGCAATAGGGGTTGGTGGTCCTTCATACCTACTTCTTTTCTAATATGTGAAATACATTTATCTTGAGAAGTGAGAAAAGAAAACTTTGCTGTCTGAGTTAAGATAAGATTGCAAGGAATAAGCAGCCTTCTATCCCTGTGAAAGTATTTCCACAGATTGTAAATGCAAGATAACCTCCCCCACTGGAAGAAGTTTGCTAGCTCTTCCAAATTTTGCCTGTTCTAAAGAGTTAATTTTTTGATTGAATTACTTAAAATATATCTATTTGTAACCTTTTCAGTAAAGATCTCCCTTCAGGGAGCTGTTGTACATAAACCTGATGAAAACAGGCGATAGACATTTCTAGCACCAATGTGAGAAAAAGACGTATTTCAAAGAGCATCAAGAAGACTGATAGAGATGGTTGAAGGCTGGACCAGTGCCAGATGTAGCAGCTTTTTTTGCTCAGTAACAAGGCAGAGAAGGCAGAGAGAGACATGTGGCATCTATAATCTCCTTTACACCAGCCACCTGAGAAGGATCCCCCAAAGGCAGGACACCAGGAACATGCCCTCTCCCGACATGCCTTCCCAAGAGGCTCCATAACTGAAGCCTGGACTGTATGAGGCTGCCTCATCCTCGGCAGTTACTCAGTCCTGTTTACTGAACATCCACAGGGATGTCCTTGTGTCCTGCCAACACCTACAGCTACAGTCCTCTCCAGCCAAAGTTCCACTTGTGGTCCTGATTAGAAGAGTGCTGTATTTTATCCCTGGATCCTGAAATAAATATTCAAACCAAATCCATCAATCTCTTCTGATGTTTCAGTGAAGCCCTACCCATTCAGAAGATTTATGTTGCATTTCTCTCTAGGTGTAAAACTGCGAATTAGTCTCTTAGGATCCATCATCACTCTCTGCTTTGCTGAGCCAATGGACTCCTCATTAAAGAGTAAGTTTCTGCTTGTCCTTCAGCCACTTGAAAGTGTGTGAGTCAAAACTCAGTCTGAGTTCCCAGTTAGATATAGCTCCAATATAAATATGAAATAACCTGTAGATTGACCTGCTATCAACAAGGTCAATACCTAAGAATCTTGTCTAAAGAAATTGCCTATTTAACAAACAGGTCTTCCAAGGAATGACCATCATTTTATGATTAGGAGGTAGGGCCAGAAATCATATATTTAATGCCTGCTATGCATTCTCCTTCTCACAGGGAACAGTAGCTTCAAAACGAAGGGTGAAAAATAACTCCCTGAAAGCCTCTCAAAGCCATCAGAACCAGTTCTGTGAAATGGATAAAAAGATGCACCCTTACTCTTCTTGTACTGTGACTTTCAGGACATTGGGGTGAAGCAGATGAGCAAGAGGAGCAGAGATAAAGGTGTCCAGGCAGCACTAACCACAGAGTGAGATGTGCGTGTAAAGCAAATCAGTGCCCCTCAGCACCAGGCCATGGGGTGGGGTGTGTAGCTCCTGGTGTACGTTACAGAAGATCCTCAGGTTCTGCTTTCTCTTCGTTTTTTAGTAGAGGACTCAAAAGTGCTATTGGACTCATCTCTTCTGAGCAGCATCAGTGAAGCCAAGCAACTGGTAGACACAGCATATTTGCTTGCCCGAAAAAGGTGAGTCCTTTTCGCATGAGGGCCTCAGCATTATAAGGAAATAAGGTAAAATGTATGTGTGTTTCTTCTGTTTCCCAATGCATATTTATTATGGAGATGCCTTTGTTTAAGGATTCTCTTTGTTTTAGTTGGGAGGTCCTTCTGTCCAGTTTGGCTGGATTCTAGGGTCCTGTCTCAGTCCCAGGGCCACTCTTCACCACCCTCAGCTATTGCCTCCTCACCCACCCTGCCATATGGGCACCTCCCAGTGGCACACTGGGAACATGTTGCTGATGCTATTTCTCTCTCTGGAAGGACCATAGTCATGAGACACTTGTGCAGATGAGCACCCTGTCACAGATAAGCCTCCGTGGAAACCAGTGCCCAGGTATCCCTCCATGTATTGTCCCTAGAGGCTGGTTCCCAGCAGCAGGATGCTTTGGGGAGGAATTTCTCTTTGTCCACCCTGTGGAAGGTTTTCCATTGTGCAAGAAAGAGCCATGGGGCCAGGAAGAGATGCAACAGGATCAAGGCTGTCTCTTTGTTCACAGAATGTATCTTGTGATATACTAAATGTGAGACTTCATCCAGTTACAGAGTAATTCAATTTTCCACTGATACAAGATTTTTTTGCCAGAATCTGAGATAATGTGCAGAGATGATGTTCCAGGTGAACAGGGCCTGGTGGCGACCCGGCAGTGCTGCCATGTCTAAATGCACTAGACCCAGCATGACAGAGGAGGTCTGACTTTAGAGAACGCTCTTCATGGAATTCTTTTGTGTTCAGCTTAAAGAGAAAGCTGAAGGAGAACGTTGCCAACCCAATGGATTTCCTGAAACACTTAAAAGACCCAGTGGGAAGAACCAGATCTGCAGTCCGTGCTGCTGATTACTTGGAAACTACTTTGAAACTCCTCAAAAAAAAGCTTAATCCCTCTGGGAAATGGAGGTCTAACATTACAGGTAATGTGGTTTAGACCAAAATCGCTTATAAACAGCTAAGAGCAGAAAATCTACCAGAGCAGGAGTGCCAGAGAACAACTCTGCCATGGTCCAAATCACTGGTGATAAAACTCTTTCCCTTTAAGCCTTCTCAGAGGCAGAGCAGACCATCTGGTGTTTTAATAATCATCTTCGGCAGTGCCCATCTCGTATCTTCAATGATAAAACCAGCCTAACAATAAGCATGATAAATCTGGGACAAAACATGCTGAATGGCAGGAGGCTCTGAGACCTGGGAACAGGAACCTGCCTTCGTCTCTTGGTTCTCACCCAGGCTCTATCAGTGTGTGCTCATGATTTTGTTCCCAGTCTAGGGCAGAAGGTGGTGATGCTCCCCATTTTCCCCTGGAAAGTCATTCCATGCCAGCCCAATTTCCCTAGCCTAGAGAATTGATCCACAAAAGGGTTTAGGCACCAAATTAACAATTCAATTCCGAATATTATATATCCACAGCTTAGTCTCAGATGACTCAAATATTGACCTAAAATAACAAGAAGGTAGGTAAAAGAGAGTAAAAGCAAATGTTATTTTGCATGGTTTCTTCTGCAGACCTACTAGACAGAGAACAGAAGGAGATGATTTCCAAAGAAACGGGCTGTGACTATCAGATTCGTTCTATTAAATGCCCAAAGCATGACATTTACCGTACCATCACTGGAGAGTGCAACAACAGGTAGGATTTGTGCACAGGCAAGGAGAATCTCCTGTTTGTGCATTGACTCAGGATAGGTGGCTTAAGGTCATTTGTGTAAGTACCTTTCAAGAAGGCAAGAATGAAATGCTGATTTTAGTAGTGCCTAGAGCAAAAGTTTCATTTCTATCTATGCCTGGAGGTAAAAAAATGTCATTTCTTGAAAATTTTGGATTTGACTCCATTCTCCTCCATATGCTGCTTTGTGTGGAGGAAAGACCTTTTTGGGTGGGGGAAGGTGAAAGGCTGAAGAAAGGAGATTTTGGGGCTCTGACAGTCAGCCTCCCACTCAGCTTGAGGCTCTGGGAAATCACCCATCTCTCTTCCATGGCACGGATAATACTACTTTCCCTGGGTTTAAGTAGACACTGTGCTTTGAATGGGATGAGGGCGATTGTTCTAGGACGTGCTCTTACTTCACAGCACACTGCAGTATATTCTGGGTATAACACTCATTTTTCAGTATAAGCAGGATCCAGGTTTCATGGTTTTAAGAGCTTAAAGACAGAAAGTTTCTGTGCACCAGCTGATATTCAGTAACTGGTTTTCCCATAATAGTCTGTGTTTGTGTGTCCATAAGGCCAGAGGTCATTGGTTCAACCAGCATTATTGTTCTTCTGAACAAGCGTTGCTGAGTTTAATGATTCAAATTCTTGTGAGCTGTATGGGACAATACAACAAGTGCACACAGCTGCAGATTGCAGTTAGAGATGTTCTGTGTTGTACACGGGAAAAAACTTCCTGAAGGTGTAGCCTTGGCACAGGTTTCCACAGAGCTGGAGGATCTTCATCCTTGTAAGCTTCCAGCTCTCAGCTGGACAAAGGCATGGTCACCCTGATCACTGGTGGTGGCCCTAACATGAGGCTGATTTTGTGGGGAGCAGCAATGGAGAAAGTTGCCAGAGAATTAAATGCCAAATAAAATTATTATAATGGCAGGAAGAATCTTTTTTAATGTCAAAAAGTTGATTTTTCTCTGCAGTAATAATCTTAGTATTATCTACTTCTCAGTGTTTTCTGGCTATCACCTCTGTTACCAGAGTAATCAGACATGGATTAAAGGGTTGCAAAACTTTAGTCTCCATAAGCCTGTTCTTTTCTGAAATAATACTGGTGTTTGCTTTTCTTCTTGTGATGCTCCAGAAAGCGTTCTTACCTGGGATCTTCGAACCGCGCCTTCACTCGCTGGCTCCCAGCAGTTTATGAAGATGGAGTGTCTGTTCCCAGAGGAGCAAGTGAAGGAAAGCTGTACAATGGATTTCCACTCCCTCTGGTGAGAACTGTTATTTTTATCCAGATAACATTTGTGGACACTGCCCTCCCTATGTCCATCAGAAATGAAACAGTGGCAACATCTGGAGTGTAAATTGTTTGATCCTTTCTTCTTATCTCTGGTGCTAGTTTTGAGGCTTGTTTTCTACAACTGAGCTATGGCTCGGGGTGACATTTTTTGTTGGAGACAGACATGAGTAAAAAGGCTGTGAATAGTTCATTAAGCAAGGTGCGGACAGCATAAAATTTTCACAAGTACGCATCCCAAAGCCTGATGCAGTCAGCACCGCTGTGTGCCCTGACACGCTAGGATGTTTTAAAAAAACAGAACCATTCGGTGCTTCTTGGCCATCATCTCAACTTTCTGAATGTGAGCATGTACGTCACTTTTTACTGTAAAAAACTTTCCATGAAGCTGGTCTTGGTGGTGTGACTGTGGAGCCAGGAAGGTGACATTTGATACATCTGTTTTGATAGAGCTGGGACAGGGCACGGGTCAGTTTAATGCCATAATTAGCTCCTATCATAGAATAGAATCATAGAATAATTCCAATTGGAAAAGACCCTTGGGATCATCGAGTCCCACCATCAGCCCCACTCTGCAAAGTTCTTCCCTACACCATATCCTCCAACATTATATCTCAAAGACTCCTGAACATGTCCAGGGATGGGGACTCAATCACTTTCCCAGGCAAACTATTCCAGTGCCTAACCACTCTTTCTGTGAAGAATTCTTTCCCAATGTCCAGTCTAAACCTATCCTGTTGCAGGTTGAAACCATTCGCTTTTGTTCTATCACTAATCACCTGCGAGAAGAGACCAGCACCAACCTCTCTGCAATGTCCTTCCAAGTAGTTGTAGAGAGTGATGAGGCCTCCCCCCAGCCTCCTCTTTCTCAAACTAAAGAGTCCCAGCTCCTTCAATTGCTCTTCATAAGATTTATTCCCCAGGCCCTTCACCAGCTTTGTTGCCCTCCTCTGCCGTCGCTCCAGCACCTCAATATCTCTCTTGTTTTGAGGTGCCCAAAGCATGGCCTCATAGTAGGTGGAGATAGTCATACACGTTTTCATGTTGATTTTCTGCAGGTTCGAAAAGTGTCAAATGAAATTGCTCGCACGGCCAACAAGAACATTACTCAAGATCAAGATCTCTCTCTTGTCTTCACGCAGTGGGGCCAGTGGGTCAACCACGACATAGACTTAGCCCCTGCCAGCGGTGAAGGAGTGAGCCTGGAGCTTCACTGCGACTGTGCCTTCAAGCCCCCTTGCTTCCCAATTAAGGTACTGTAAAAGTTTGAGGAACCCACAACAATTCACTGTTGTTTAGAGAATTATTCTCTCACCCAATGACCCAATGATCTAGGAGAGGGAATTGGCAAAAAACAATGAAACAAGATGGTGAAAATACAAACAGATTTAGTAGAATAAAACTAAATAATTGACATTAATAATACTAAAGGAACAATATCGATCCTGAGACCATTATAAAATATACAAGAAATATACCCAGCCCATTCCATCCCAGGAAGCTGTACATTCCCGGCAGGGACAGACGATGTGTGACCCTGTGAGTGCTGCAGCTTCAGGAGGAAGGGAAGGGCTCAGGGCTCTGGCACTGGGGCAAAGAGTTCTCAGGATGGCAGCCGTCAAAGGAGAGAGAGAGAATTCTTCAGCAAACTTTCTAATCTATGTTGGATGTGTCATTCATGGTACGAAACCATCCTGTTGGCAGCTTGGATCAGGTGCCTGGGTCTTGTTCCTCCTCATCTCCACACCTGAGGAGCTCGAAAACACTGAGACCTTAAATCCCACAGGGCCAGGCTGGCTATGAAGTAAATATTTTCAGCTGTTCAGACACTAGAGTCTTCTCAAAATGCTTTTTTCCCAAGCATTAGAAGGTGAATTAGTCCTGCGTTGCTCAAACTGGGGCAGATACTCTAACTTTCATCCCATCCCACACTGTCTTAAGACATTAGGAATAAAAGCACATGACATCAAGGTATCACTTATGTTTCTTTGCTTTAGTTTCCCCTCGATGATCCGCGGGTGCTGAGGTCAAACTCCTGCATGCCGTTCATCCAGTCAGCTTCCGTGTGCAACCCCAGGACATTCACTCGTGAGCAGATCAATGCAGTCAGCTCCTTCATCGATGCCAGCACAGTGTACGGCAGTGAAGATTCTGTGGCAAAGACTCTTAGAAATCAGACAAACCAGCTGGGTTTGATGGCTGTGAACCAGAATTTTACCGATGCAGGACTGGAATTATTGCCCTTTGAGAACAAAACGAAAAGTGTTTGTGTTCTCACCAACAAGAGCATGAACATCCCCTGTTTCAAAGCAGGTAAGGTGCATATGGGGTGTAGTTATCAGCGGCTCACAAAGTCAAAGAAGAATCATTATGGTCAGGTGTCTGATATCTCTTTATATTTGTATGAGGTGCTGCAAGATATGATTGTGTAAGGTGAAAAACAGGGAACCCTCCGCCAGATTATAAAAGAACAATAATTGAAAAATAATTTTTTAATTCAACACAAATATTATTTTCTTTTAATGTCCAAAAGAGTTGCAGCAGATCAACATTTACAATGTTTTTTCAAACACAGGAGGAATTTTCAATAGAATAACTGACCACCAGTGGTTAAAAATTTTAAGAGACTTTTTTCCCCTCCTACCTACAATTCACCATTAAGTTTTCAACTCAATAAATACTAAAAATTAAACGCTCATAATCAATGTAGTTAACTGTCCCTGGTATCACATTCTAATTTTTTAATATTTCAAGTATCTCGACCTACATTAGAAGAGTAGTCTAGAAGTTTGTCTGAAATTTAAACAAACTGATAACTCAAACCACAGATCTTTGTGAAATGGGAGGTGATCTGCTATAGGCATAATGTTAAGAAAAAAATAGCTAAGCTTGCTAAGTCAATAATAAGAATATAGAGTGTTCCCATTGCACGTTATTTTCTCGCTCCCTGTACATGGGAAGAGCTCCTCGTTGAGTGAGGAGATAGTGCTTCTTTCATCACCTGTCGGAGGATCATTGCTGCATCCCCTCTCTCAGCACAGTTGTGGAAGGAATATTCACACACCTCTTAGAGGTGTTTACAGCTTGGGTGAGCTGAGATAAATTTTCAAAACCAAACGCTTACAGTGCTGGTATAAAAAAAAAGATTGTGTCCTTGAGGTACAATAGGAAGGCAGACATCATTTTTACAAAATGAGACATTTACAGCTGGTTCATAAGCATGTGTGACACAGCATGAATTGCCCAATGCCTCTTTTCCAGCAGTTTTGGCTCAATAGTTTGGCCAGAGAATGTTTTGTCTGTGCTGGAAAGAAATAACTGGCGGTAATGATGACCACTAGGGAGCTTAACATCACTGCCGGTAACACTGGCTGTCAGCTGTTACTCATCTGTCTTAACACACAACCCACTGCTGATGTAAGAAACAGTTTACAAAATTCCTAAAATATTTTCATTTGTAGGTGACAAACGGGTAACAGAGAATCTGGGACTTTCTGCACTGCACACTATCTTTCTACGAGAACACAACCGTCTGGTTACAGAGCTGAAGAAACTTAATCCTCACTGGGAAGGAGAAAAGCTTTACCAAGAGAGTCGGAAGATTGTCATTGCCATAATCCAGGTACTGGTCAGTGCTCGCTGTTTATCATCCACGTGTTTAAGAATGGTTCTTCCTCCAGGAAAAGGAGGAAAACCATACTTTGCAGAGGCAGTGGAATTATTTGTGAGAGTTGAAAATTGTGAATAAAGATGGTCCATCTGAAACAACACAGGTACCCAGAGCTTTTTTTAATCCGTTTTTGACCCAATTTGTCAGTTATTTATATACATTTATATATTAAATTATTTTAAGATATTACACAAACCCACGTGATTGCTGCAGGTCTTTTTTCTGAAGAACTTGTGAACTCACTGCCAGTGAACAGAGAGGCCAGGTTCATGCTCTGCACTTGAACTCGATAGCATTTCTGCTACAGCTGCTGACAATGTGCTCTGCTTTTGTGCTTTTTCAGAAATTAGCATACAGAGATTACCTCCCACTTCTGCTTGCGGAGGAGACCAGCAAGTGGATCCCTCTGTACAGTGGCTACAAGGAGAAAGTGGATCCTACAGTCTCAAATGTCTTTTCCCTGGCTTTCTGGTTTGGTCATACATCAGTACAGCCTTTTGTATCCCGTTTGGATGACAGTTTTCAACCTCTGGGTCCACTCTCCCATGTCCCTCTTCATTTGACTTTTTGTGCTCCATGGAGAATTATAATGGAAGGTAGGAATATGGGGCATCCAGCAGTCCTGGTCTGGTACTGAAGCAGACATTCAGGGGGAGGTCAGCTGGTAAGACACGAGCCTTGACTCCAAATGATGCTTTACCTCCATTTATTTAACTGGCTTTACATAAACTACAATGTCGTTTGGACTGGAGGGTGCTCACAACATGTTAAACCAAGGGGCTGCAAGTTAGAGGTTTGCCTAATGTGGGGCAGCAGGACAGTCCTCCAGAGATGTCAACAAGCACAGCCTACCTCCTGATTCTGCATTGTGCCCAGGCAAAGGACCCCCGCCAAAAAATACGTGCTGTTACATTCCAGTCATTGAATATTATCAACCACCAGCTCCCACGGAAGCAACCACGCTGGAGCAAAATGTTGCATCAGAACATACAGTTCTGTTCCTTCTTTTGCACAGTTTTTCAATGTAGTCTTCCTCAGTTCAATGACTTCCTCAGTTCTGGCTGCCCAGAGAGGTGGTTGAGTCGCCATCCCTGGATGTGTTTAAGAGTCATTTAGATGTGGTATTGGGGGATATGGTGTAGGGAAGAACTTTGTAGAGTATGGTAGATGGTTGGACTCAATGATCCCAAGGGTCTTTTCCAACCTAGATGATTCTAAAATTCTATGATTCTATGAACACTTCAATAAATAACCAGAATATGTAACAGATAAAACCTCCTTCTCGGGTTGCTGTATATCTGTCAGCTTAGCAGGATTTGACTGTGTGATCATCACACCTTCACCCAAACAGTAGGACCTCTCATGCTGTTCAAGCAGGCTTGAGACTCAAATGCCAATCAACCAAAATTTATGTTAATCTAAGTTGTTATATCCCCCTGTAATTAGTAGGTGTTGCATCCAATCTAACCCAGCTAAGAGCATAGCTTCTTCCTAGTGGTGGCCATTTCTCTTTGTGATTCTGAAAGGAGTTATGGGAGTCTGCTCTTATATAGCTGATATCTGCAGTCAAGAATCGTTCCAAGGAAACAAATGTCTTTTCCAAAATGAGTTACCTAACTAATTACAGAAAATATTCCTAAATACTCACATGCAGCCGATTTTCCTGTCTTTTCCTGTCTTCTTGATGGCTATGAAAAAAATATAGACAGACAGACATAGACTGATTCTATCATTCCATTTGATGCTTTCATAAATATTTGTCAATCAATAGCTAGTCATCAACAAAATCAAATGCAAAACCCAAACGTTGTAGAGAACCCCGTGTATTGGTACATGCTAGGGACTGATAGCCAGAGGAGAAGTTGTGCAGAAAGCGACCTTTGGGTCCAGGTGAGCAAAAAGTGAATTTAGAGCTGTGCAAGTAAAGGCTGAGGAATGGAGATGGGGTGGGGTGGGGGGTTTAGTTACCAAAGGGAGGCCTTGTTTATTGGCATGTGTGGTTGTGTACACATGCACTAGTATATGCTGAAATGGAAATACAGAGCTGTGTGAACCCCACACAGCCCAGAGTAGAAAAGATATCTAATGCAGCACTGCTTCAGCTGAACAACATGGGCCACCAAAGATGGAACTTGATACACAAAGTCTTTTCTTGATCTGCGATGAATGCAGGTGGCATTGACCCATTGATACGGGGCATGGTGGCTGATCATGCAAAAGTGATGAAGCAGAATCAACTACTTGTTGAGGAGCTCCAGAACCACCTTTTTGAACAGACAGAGGTAATGGGACTGGATCTAGCAGCCCTGAACATGCAACGGGGAAGAGACCATGGCCTTCCAGGTAGGGAGACACAAGTCCACATGTCCTGTGAACAATACTCTTTGTTCTGCTGCTGCTTATGGTACAAAAATATACTAAGTTTTTTCATACCAATGGGAAGAATCAGTGTCTTGATTTGAGGGCGAAGGACGGATAAATGGCCAAGCTCAGGGAAGGCCTCTATATTATAAAGAACTTTTTCTGAGGGGTTTAAGATAAGGACAAAAGGCTTGGAAAGCAAAAAATGTGAGTTGGAATAATGTAGGGTAGAAACTATGGTGTATAGCAAAGAGAGAGCATGTGCGGTACAGAAGGTACAGACGCAAGCATCCAAGTTCAGCTTTTGCTTGGGCCAGACAGACCATCTGTGCTTTATTCTTTGCCTACTGGTACCCATTTTGTGCCTTCAGACAAGCTAGAGCTCTGAGCAGAAGTGGTTCGCACTCACAGGTATGACTGCCCTCAGGCACTGGAGAAGAACTAGTACCCCTGAATTAAACACAAACAGTTGTTGCTCTTTGCGAGGGCTTTTATCCTAGAAACTGCCTCCCAAAACTGCAAAGACTGGGGCATTCACCCTCAGCACCAGTTAGCTCTAACTGACAGGTTGTGATGAACCTGTAGTCATGTGGAAAGACAGCCTGAATTGTTAGTTTAGTGCGTGCATTAAAAAAGGACTTTGAAAACATGGCATTTGTTGTGATTCTCTAGCCGAGAACGTCTTCCAGATCCCCTAATGCCGTGAGAAGGAGCAGATGTTGCTTGTGGGCCAAGGGGTCTGTTTATCTACCATCTGCCTCAGCTCAGCGGCAGGACATGGCTTCTCATCAGTTGCTGTTCCTGCTTTTGCAGGTTATAATGCCTGGAGAGGTTTCTGTGGGCTCTCCCAGCCTCAAAACTTAGATGAATTTGCTGAGGTGTTAGGCAATTCCAAACTGGCCAAGAAGTTCATGGAGTTGTATGGGACACCAGAAAATATTGACCTCTGGATTGGGGCAATCGCGGAACCCTTTGTTCCCCAGGGCAGAGTTGGACCCCTCCTGGCCTGCATCATCGGCACCCAGTTCAGGAACCTGCGTGATGGGGACAGGTAGGTAGCTCTGAAAGCAAACCTTCCCCATGGCACTTATTATGAGAAAAAATGCTGACATTTTATACTATACACTTTATACACACTAATACAGTCCTTCTGCAATGTGCTGGTGAGTGTTATTTTAGCCTAGATGCCGAAAGGCTCTATTATTGCAGTCCATTTCTACAGACCCATGAGGCTGAGAAGCACCATCTCTAGGCTATGGGTGATCTGCAGTAATTCCTCCCTGAGGGGACATCTCCTCTCAGAGTACAAGGGAAGGATCAGTCACAGCATCCCAGCAGCCTGGCAATGCCCCATGGAAGAGGCAGGTTCTCTGCCCTGGCAGATGAGTGGCAGAGTCCAGACCTGGCCACACTGGAGACATCTCTTTCCAAAGGGGTGTTCCTGCTGCCTGATGAATCAAGGTGGATTTGAGCAGAGACTGACCTTGGTCAGATCCCCATCTTGGCGAGTAGCCAGCATCAATTACCTTCAAGGAGACTCTAAGCTGCCTCTGAAAATGTCTTTGCAGATTCTGGTGGGAGAATCCGGGGGTTTTCACTCCTCAGCAATTGCGTGCACTAAGAAAAATCTCACTTTCAGCGGTGATTTGTGACAATACTCGTATCAACAAGATACCCAGGGACGTGTTCAAGGTCAACACGTATCCTGAGAACTTTGTTGATTGCCATGAGATCGACACACTTGACCTCTCACCCTGGAAAGGTGAACCCGAGGGGGACACAAAAGGTAAGCAGTTGTCTGAGGTCTGCCAAAAATAATAAACGTCCTACAAGGGCAAATTTGTGCCTAAAGAAATAAAATAAAGGTCGTCACAGTGGGTCTGCCCCTAAAAATCCCTTGGCCATCCATTCAGCCCCACTGAGACACCACTGGAGGCAGAGGGGCTGTTAATCCAGTCTCCTTGCAGCCCATAACCTTCATCATCACTTACTAGCCTGCCTCTTCAACTCGGAGGAGAGTCCCTGAAAATCCAGTCTTTTCTGGTCCTTGTGAACATGTCCTTCTCTAAGCACCTTATCCCAGGACAATTGCAGTCTTCCTTCACAGGAAAGAAATCAGTCAGAATTCTTACTTTGCTGCTCCAAGCCTCTGCTTTCCCCTTGCCTTTCCTAAGATTTTAAAGCATTTTAAGGTATGTCTACAGTTGTTTTGACTCCATATGTCCTGACACACCAGTAGATTAATGCATATAATGAGAGATTGTCATGTGCCACATCCTGGAAGACAGCAAGAGTGTCTCCATATAAGAGATGTGGACTCTAGCCGTGTCCTCCTACTGATACACTTTTTGGCAGGGGCTTTTCCAGCTGAAAATGATGTAGGGACAACAGAGATTTGCAGCGGACAGGCATGACCTGAGCAGAATGGACTGGGTTGAAATTTTCCTTCTGGCAACCCATTTCTAGATGATTACAATACCTGGGGATCACCACTTCTGTCCTTCCGCAAGGCACAGACCTCAAAGCATCTCTGTGCTGTTCCTGTCCGTTTGATAATCTATTTGAGATAAATAGCTGTTGCTTAACAAATAGATATTTGCACTTGATATATAGGCTAAAGTATGGTGACTTCACCCCATTCTTTAGGAACCGAGTCCAGCTGTTGCTCATTTTTTCTTTAAACAATAAAGGCTTCCTGATTTCTTTTATTAAACTACTTTAATGGCCACTAAAATTGCTGAGCTGCTTCCTGTGGTTGTTTTATCACCAGACTGGGTGGAAGCTGTTTGTGTAACCCAGAGATGGTGAAATCCCAGGGTGTTAAAAAGCAACTACTAAAAGTTTAACCTTTTAAAGCGCCAAGAAATGGCCCCAAAAGCAAAGAGCTGCCTGATGTTAGGTCACTGGAGGCACTTTTTGGCAAGGCTGGAAGCACCACAGCATCTCAGAGGTAGGAGGATATGGGGGTGACCCGGTAAGCAGTAATCCATTCACCAGTGACTATTTTAATCTATGGAGTCAAATAAAAACGTGGGGATAAATTCTGTGTCCTGGACCTACTTTCTGCCTCTCAGTAGCTTTTTCTGCTTCACTGACAGTTTCTAAACCTGCTTGTCAGTCCAGCCTTGGAAACCCCTGATGTAGCATTGGCCTGCTCTTGAGAAACTGCTGCCTGTACATCAAGCTCAGCTGACTGGCCATCGGACCTCCACACGTGATTGCCCAGAGAGGAGCTTAAGACTGTGTTTAAAGTTTTATTTGCCATACGGTGATTTTTGTTTCATTCATTTGTAAAAGTCTCCAATAATGTAATAATATTTCAAACAGAAGGGTAGTGACATTTTATTGTCCGTTGCCCTAAAATAAACGTTCAGATTTGAGCAAGGCTTGGTTGGGTTCTGGACACATTGTGACTCTCTAAAGGCACAATCAAGATAGATTTTTTGTTCCCATTCTGAATACATGTCAGCTCTGGAGGCTGACATGTTTGCATTTCAAAATCAAATTCCTTATCACTTGTACCTGCTCAGAAATTAGCAAGCTTACTTAATCTTCATCAAAACATTTCTTATCTCCTTGTTTGCCCATAAACTGCTTAGACTTTTTCTAATTAGCAGTGAGATTTCAGCCTTTGAAGATGCTGGAGAATGGCAGCTGCATCTTGAAGCCTAGGAAAATCTTTTTATTAAATCCTGTAGTAAATCATATGCTCTCATCTACTTTTGGTGTTAATTCTGGTATGTCATGTGTCCGAAATATTCTTTGGCTGTGGTTCACAGCTAAAAGTATCAGCATAAAAAAGCAAGCCGAAAGCTGGCTGGTATGTAAACCACAAGAATTAGGACTAAAAATTAATCACCTGTCGGGGACGATCACTTCCAAAACCATACTAAGTCAGTAAATACCAAACACGTAAAAATCACGTTAAGTGTCTGTATCTCCTTGGCACTACTGTGAGTGGATGAGGGGACTGTGAGCACTAAGGTAGCAGTTTAAGGTAGTCATTTGATCACAGAATGGTTAGAGTTGGAAGAAACCTCAAAGATCATCCAGTTCCAACACCTCCCACCACACCAGGTTGCTCCAAGCTCCATCCAGCCTGGCCTTGAACCCCTCCAGGGATGGGGCAGCCACAGCTTCTCTGGGCAACCTGTTCCAGTGCCTCATCACCCCCGCAGCAAAGAATTTCTTCCTAAAATCCAATAGAAATCTCCCCTCTTCCAATTTAAAACCATTCCCCTTGTCCTTTTCTGGGCAGAGCTGGTACCTCGTTGCTGAGGACTAATGAAGGAACTGCTTGGTGAAAACCCTGCATTGGATGTGTGCGTTGCCATGGGAGGGTGTGCTGGCAATTGCTGCCCATCCCAGCTCTGTGCTGCCCACCCATGGCCTGGGGAGCCCACGGGAGACAGCTGGGGCTACTGGGTCCCAGGAGTGCGATGGAGCGTGGAGACCACGCTGTTCCCTGAGCCCCCAGACTGGTGGGAGACGAGAAAGACTGTGGTGATCCTGTCAGAGGAAGGCAAGATGCCATCCTCTGACACACTGAAGGCAGGGCAAAACCAGGCAGCATTCAGAAATCAGGAGCTGTAGCTCCCAGAGTATATAAATATATGTATATAGTGTTAAAAATAATGACATTATTAGGGCACAGAAAGTATGTTAAGCAATGTATTTTTGCTGTTTGCCCCTGGTTTCTGAGTCCATAGGCTTGTTCCCCTCATACTTTCAAGATCTGCACAATCACTGGAAACAAAATTTTGCTTTGCTTTAGAGGAAGGCTAAGAAAAGCAAACAAACAGTCCCTGGAGACACATGTAAGGTCTTTAATGCCCCTCTCATGGCATAGGTACTTCCCAAGACCACCCCACAGAAAGAGGCAGGAGGTGGTGTCTTCTCCTGAGTGTGTTTCCAGAGTAATGTGGCAGTCCTCAAGTCCCAGAATAGCCACTTCTCCGAGCAGCATGGCCATGGGCTCAGGAATAGATGCCTCCACCTTGTTGGTTTGGAATAGGAAAAGTTGATTATAAGATGCTCACAGGAAAGGTCGAGCTCTGCCTGGGGTTCAGCTGGAGAGAAGTTCTCAACGTTAAGATTACAAAGAAGTGTCTAGTTACTCACTGTGTGTCCATCCACACAAGTGACAAAGGTCTCTAGAAAGAACAGGGCAACCATTTCACCACCTCCACTTACAAGTTTTTCTTCCTCTGTGGATGTTTTGCCTGTCTCTGGTTTGCAATCCACAGTTGACTGCTTCCAGATCTTCTTGCGGTTGCCATGGCCTCTCCCTCAGCTGCTACACACAGAGCTGGGGTTGGAAGATAGGATTGCTATTGGGAAGTCCCATTCGTCATTCCTGATATTGCCTGATAGGCAGTGAGCATAGAGTTACGGACCTGCTCAGTGAGCTTAGGAACGTCATCTGGTCCCAGGCCAACAGTATCCACTTCTGGCAGGATCTGGATGATGCTTTTCCCTGAAAGAATGAGACGGGAGGGTGAGTGATGGGTGAAGGAAATATATACGTGGTGTAGAAGAGCAAGAGAATATATAGAGGAGGGATCAGTACAAGCAAAGGAACCAAAGAGAAACCAAGGGAGATGATCTCTTTCATACACCAACACCTGGGCAGTAAACCAGCCATGTCCCAGAAACACAGAGCAAAAACCCAAACCAGAATTTTCCCATCTACAGAGACCACAAAAATCATAAATACAGAAACAGGTGAATCCCTCCTCAAATACATTCAATGCAATGATTCATATCAAAGAAGTTGTCACACTGGAAAAGCCTCAGGATCTGTCTGGATCACAGCCAGGAGAATGAGATGTCTGCAACACAACACATCCAAACCGGCCCTGCTCTGATGCGTGCATACCAAATTCAGCAGAGTCCCTCCTTCCAGAAACATGCTTTGAGACAAGAGAAATTGAGCCCAAGACTCCGTGTTTGGCCAAGGTGAGTCAATACTCCTGGGAAGCTCCACTGAGCAATGGACTGGTACAAACAGGAAGAATATACTGGGGAACTATCAACATGCTCTTCTGCTCTTGTACGCTTTTTTTTCTGGCCAGTGGAGACAAGACACTGCCTGCACAAACACCCATCTAAGGATCTGGGGTGTGTCTGTGTTATTTTTTAACTGTCTTTCATGCCTTTACATGCGTGTTGGGAAATGAGATCCAGAAAAGTGGCTAGCAGAGCCATGCAAGGGAGGGAAAACAGAGGAGCTTCACTAAGGAAGACATGCTCCCTGCCTGCACATCCTACATCCAGAGCGAGGTCTGGTTTCTTGGGAGTTTGGGGTAACTATGCTTCACTTGGCTCTACAGAAAAAGCTGACTGATGATGGGGCTGTGCTGAAGAGGCAAGTCTGTTGGGACATAACACACTTTCAGCAAACACCAGCTTTCCACCATGCGTGACAGTGAACACACACTGCACCACAGGGTTGGGATTTCCAGAAGCTCATCAGCATGCACAGAGCCACTGTGAACATGATGATCTGTCCAGACCTGAGGAACAGCCTGCTCAGTGTGTAGAAATCTTGGCCAGCTGTAGCACATATTCGAGTCATCCCTGGCAAAGCTTGCAGATAGGAAAAGTGGGGAGGTACAGAAAGAGTTAACCTGTGGTTCTTCCTCCAGCAATGAAGGTCCTTCTTGTTCAACAGCAGTTAAGAAAAGGGCTTAGGGGTCAGCTGACCACAAATTCCCAGGATGAAGTTATAATAAAGGCAAATGTACATGCAATTGCAAAGAGTCTTTCCTTTTAGGAAAAGTGTTTAAGCTCAGGGAGGCTGTGAAATGTCCTTCCTTGGAGTTACTCCAAACTTGCCTGGACAAGGCACTCAGAAATCTCATCTATCTTTTGAGTTGGCCTTGTTTAAGGCAAAAGGTTGAGCTGTGGCAGAGAGCCCTCCCCACTGGTTTATTTTCTGTATTCCTAGAGGAGTGCTCTGTCTTGGTTGCCCAACTGGGCAGGGATGTAGTGGGGAGATCTACCAGAGCAGGGCTGACGTCCCTGCTCATGCTACTATTGACCCCCACATGGGACAATGCTTCCAGTACCAAAAGCTTTTGATGTGTGGCCAATTGAGACAGGATAGACCCAGCAGGTGAAAGATGAGTAGAAACAGTCAACTCAGTGTTAAACGATTACACTGACTCTCTCTTCCAGGTGTGTATCCTGCAAGGAATGACTACACCCAGCTACAAACCATGAGAGGAATGAGAAATTCAAATGCAATCCCTCCCCTTAGGACAGTACAGGGCTTGCCTGGAGGAGGATGGGAAGTGGCAGAAGCTCATTTTGGAGTGCATCTCAGGGAAGGGATTGGAGTAACAGAGTAGGCTCCATTTCTCTGTTGGAACTGAAAAGATTTTTTCTACCTTCTGAAAATTTCCTTCCTTCACGGGTGGCTGACATTATTATTTTTTTTTTCTCATAAAATTTTCAGTCACCAGCAGAAACTTTTGTCATCATAAATGGAGGAAACAGGAAAAGAACAAGGCAACTAGGAGGAGATATGCCCTCAGCATGACTTTTTTTGAGACCTCCATGTTTGCTTTTAGTCTCCAACTCTCCATGTGCCTGCAGATCCAAGTATAGAGGGGGCAGGTGGGGGTTGGAAGGGTGAGGGGTAAGGGAGTGGCAGGACAAGATCTGCCCCAGGACTCTCATGCTTTTCCAGGGGGTATTGGACAAGCTGTGAGAACAGTTTAGACTGTGCTTTTGCCAAGAAAGATCCGACCAGATAACGCTTGAGGTCCCTTCCAACCTGCTATTCTATGATTGAAATACAAGGGGAAAAGCAAAAGTGATGCCTGAAGTCCCCCATCCCCTCCCTCCCTCTCCTTCTGCGAAGACAGAAACTGCCATTTTCCTGATGCTGTGTCCATGTTCCATGTGGTCCTCTGCCCACTTTCTGGCTCCCTCCAAAGACTAAACTTACAGCAACAGCCAGCCCACTCTCTGCACCAAGTCATCCTTACCTGGTGTAAATCTCTTCTCCTTCTGGTTGTAGAAGTCCTGGTAGGAAGAGATCACTACAGGAATAATGGGGACCTGGAAGGGAGGAAACCTATAGTGAATTTACACATTTTGCATTCCTTCCCCAAAACAGAATTCCTCTTCTCAGGTGAAACTTGCACCTTGCTGTGATTATGCCAATCAGCTTCATAGTAGGCACTCAGACTTTTCATCTGCCCCTGAAACAGCCTGTCCTGCTGGCTCTTGGATGCCTGCTTGATCCAAAGGGAAACCAAGGACCAGAAGCCACGTAACCCTGGTTGCTGGTAGACCATGGTAGGCAAACCACATCCCAAGGGACAGGAGGAAAGCAGCTCTCACCTGGGCTTTTACAGCCAGCTGGAAGGCCCCGCGTTTGAAGGGCAACATGGACCCACCATGATTGCGAGTTCCTTCAGGGAAGACCAAGACTCGGAGCTGCAGGAGAGAGAAGACATTGAGACAGAGGGACCTCCAGTTACTATTCCAAACCACTGCATGCATGTACTCCCCTGAGATTGATCTGTCTGCTCCTGACCATGCAAAGACATCCAATTCTTCTACTTCAGGCACTCTAAGAACACACAACACAATGAACCCACCAGAGATACTCTTACTCTGTTCTGCCCAGTGCCCAGCCCAGAAGAAAAGATGCCTTTTCAGCCGCATCAGGGTTCAAAAAAGTTTTCCAGTGGCTCCTCACCAAAATTTCCTCCCTACTCACATTCTCTTTGTGCAGAGAGTGTGCCACCTCTGTCAAAGTAGTGATGGACTCATCCCTCTTCTTGCGGTCAATGAAGATGAGTCCTGAAAGCCAGCAGGCTAGTCCAAAAGTGCCCATGTATAGGATTTCCTTCTTTGCAATGGGCACACACCGATTTGGCAACATCTCCAACATCACTGAAAGGGGAAAACAAGGACAGAACAAGTTGTCATCTGCACTGAGGTTTCCTTCAGATTCTGGGCTACAGCCCTCTCCTCTGTGACATGCTATGCCTGTAGAGCTTATTCAGCATCATAGGATCAGAAACATATTGGGAAAGGGGTTCTGGGGTTCTCCAGACTAACCACCGACTTAGAGGAGGACTATTGTTGACACTGAATGAGAGCAGCTATGACGTGGCTGTGGTCAACTGACACTCTCATCCCCGTTCTCTTGGAAAGAATAAAGCTGATTTAACTTGAAAATACTTCTTGGTCTCTAGTACCCTGAAGAACATCTCTGATTTGAGACTACCTGGTAATGGACTATGTAGCAGCCCCTCTGTCTGTGGTAATTGGGATTTCATACTACTCTCCCCTGCAGACAGCTGGGGCTAGGAACAGGAGGCAGGATCACCACGTACCCATAATGTCGAGGGAGGTCTGGTGATTCAACACGAGGACAAAAGGTTTCTTAGTCCTGAGGTTCTCCTTGCCCTTCACCACTATCTTGATCCCAAAGATATATTTGAGAGGCATCAGTGACATGCGCAAATACCTGTAGAAAAGAAGAGCAGACATAAGACAAAGAGATGTTGAAATTGGGTAAAGGAACTAAACACCATTCTTCCAAACCAGCCCATCTCAGAGACTGCCTCTGCAGAGCAGTTTGTCTCTCCGTCTTCCCACATTTTATGCTTGATTCGGAGAAGAGCAACTAGTACATATCTTCACCTCATCACTTCAGTAGAAAAGACAAACACAACCGGTAGGTTTTCTTTAAACCAGGCTGGACAAATGGCCAAGCAACTGCACCTACAGCAATTCAGTGCATCATCCAACTATTAGCTAATGCCCAAATTCATAGCGCTCCTGTATGTACTCTGCTTCCCTGCCCACCTTGCTGAATAATGAACACATGCCATGCACCTAAATCTGCTGTTGCCTGCACGGAAGGGTGACATTACACTGCATATTGGTAGCTATATTTAAACAGATACCAGAAAAATAAAGGAAAAAAAAAACAGTCAGGCACAAAAGTAAAAAAAATGAAGAAAATTTCTTAAAGTGAAAGGCTGAGATAAGAACTCCCACTAAAGCATACGACAGTGAAGTAGTACATCCTGCCTCTGCAGCACTTCAGGAGGCTACAAGCACCCCACTGCTGTGGAGCAGGGTCAGCTTCCAGCGCCCAGGCAACCCACAGACCACGTTACTAATGCTAATATCAGGTGAATGTATGCCCAGCCTCTGGGTGAGTCTGGCAGCTCATTGCAGTGACGATAACGAGGGCATGGGCAGCAAGGGGACAGGCTCAGAGACTGCCAGACCTGGGGGCACCAGGCTATGTTTGCAGTGATGGGGACACCAGTGATCACACAGGTGCCAACACGGCATTGTGGCAATGTCTGCTCACACCTGTACAGGTGGGCTCAGAGCAGTTGAGAAAGAGAAGAGCACCTGCGGAGGCTTTCTCAACACAACTTAGGAAGGGAACGACCAGACACATGGAGGAGGGAAATACAGCTCCGAACACCAGATAGGAGTAAGTTACTTTACCTGTGCATAACATCCAATTTGTTGGCATTACCCAGCCTGTTAAATTTATGTCATGTTTTACATCCTTTCCCTCCACCATTCATTATTCTTATCAACTCAATCAAAATATAAACTCAATGGCCAATGGCGGGGGGGTGAAACTCAAAGATCTTTAAGGTCCCTTCCAACTCTAACCATTCTGTGATTCTATGATTCTAAAATACTGAAGCCCGCATACCTTCTCTGAATTGCAGATCCTGACAATTCTCCACACCAATACACACAGCTGACTACTCCCCGCTGTAGTTCAACTTCCAGGACCCTCCGAAACAGAGCTCAATTTGACCCTCCCATACCCAGAGAAGAAAGAAGCCACAGACAACTTACTTCATGTTTTCCACATTACGTCCGCGAGGAATACTTAACACGATAACCAGGATGCTTAGGGTGAGGAGCCACAACTTATAAAACATCATCTTGCAGAAGTATCTGAATGCAGGCTTCACCTGGTAGAGGACTAGAAAAGCGATGAACAGAAAAGTAAATGGGTAGTTAAGGAGCCAAAGCTCCATCCTTCCTGCTCAGACTTAACCAGCGGAGTGTTGCACAGAGCAGTAAATGAGTCACAAGCACCCAATATTGTGGAGCAGAGTTTAGATTCCCTTGTTTAGCTGCAAGTGGGTGGTGCAAAGCTGGAACAAGATTTGGGAGAGATTCTTCAGAAGGGCTGTGTTCTCTGCTCAGAGCTAAACTAACCATGGGAAGCCGGTTTGGCAAGAGCTCTCCAGCAGCATGGTATGTAGGAGCTGGCTGGCAAGCAGGGCAAACATGCAATAGCAAGGTTGGTGATGTGCAGGGGGTGCACGGCTCTGGCTTGGCTCTGAGTGGGACTTGGAGACACAGCCCTGCTTTGGGCTCAGTATTCAAAAAAGGATTTGCCCTGCAGCCCATCTCGCCCACTCAGATCCCATCCTGTCCTACCGGTCTACACTGAATCATCTTTATTTTTATGTATGAGCTACCATTAAAACAGTGTCTTCAGCTAAAGCAGAACGAATAATTCATTAGGAGATCACTACAAGCATCGTACTGGAAAATTACTTTCCCAGCTGTATTCAGCAATCATGACAAAAGACAAGAGCAGGAGCTGAAATGGAGTAGAAATCCAGACACCTGTAGGAAGGAGGAAAAAGGGCTGCAACGTGCCTTTCCTTTCCTTCCCCTGGCTGCTGCATGAGTTCCCCAAATTCTGTAAAGGAATAAAAGGTTAAAGGGAAGTGCAGTTGTCTTCTGCTCCTGATCTAGCTCCTCCTTTGTCGGCTTCCAAATGAGCCGGGGCAGTGGCATTCCTTTGTGTCTCCAGGGAGACTGTTTCACTGGGTAATTGCTCACATTGTCAAGAGGTTTTCCTGAGGCTTAACCTCTACTTCTTTTCTCCTGTAATTTTTGTCCTTTAGTCTTCTGGTTCCAGCGGAGGGCCGCAAAGATTATTAGAGGGATGGAGCACCTCTCCTATAAGGGCAGGCTGAGAGAGCTGGGGCTGTTCAGCCTGGAGAAGAAAAGGCTCCGGAGAGACCTTGGAGCAGCCTTCCAGGATCTGAAGGGAGCTCCAGGAGAGCTGGAGAGGGGCTCTTGGTCAGGGAGTGACAGGGCAAGGGGTAACAGTTTTAAATTGGAAGAGGGAAGATTTAGATTAGATCTTAGGAAGAAATTCTTTGGTGTGAGGGTGGTGAGGCACTGGAACAGGTTGCCCGGAGAAGCTGTGGCTGCCCCATCCCTGAAGAGGTTCAAGGCCAGGCTGGATGGGGCTTGAAGGAAGGTGGTGTGATAGGAGGTGTCCCTGCCCATGGCAGGGGCATTGGAACTGGATGATCTTTAAGGTCCCTTCCAACTCTAACCAGTCTATGATTCTATGATTCAGGGTGTCGGGGTGTGGGTGTGTGTGCTCTGTGCATCAGAACACTGAGATCTTGTACAAAATTCATGGCTGGGAGGGTTGTGTTCGGACAGCACAGACACCAGGCTGTCCCTATGCAAACACTGAACTTCACCAACAAGTGAACTGGCTGCAAGATGTCCAGGAAACCAGAAACTAGTGTTATGAATGAGAGAAAGAGAAAACCAGTGGTCCAAGCAGCCAGCTCCTGCCCCACACATCTAGGCATTAAAGGGACCAAGTCGAGCAAGTGGATATTCCTGAAGAAGAGTGGGAAAAGTAGAAAAAAACTACATGTCTAGACAAAAAGATGAACAAAGCAAGAGCAGCTACTCCTGACGTTTTCATGGCCAGAGGCAGGCACGTGTCTAGACACATCTGCATATGTAAGAAATAAATCATGAAAATTTAAATACAACCTAGGAGTGCTCCATCTGCATTTCCTCTCCTAAAACCACTGCACAAAAAGGATCTTTGCAGCAAGTACGATGACTAGGCTGAAAAACAAAAGTTTCACATTTCATCACCTGCGTGACAGGCCTCGCTCAAGCAGCTTTCACTTAAGTGGGGTAACAATATTAAATTCCAGCCAGGGCTGAAAGCCGCAGATTCTCAGAAAGGAAGGAGGAGATCTGAGGACCCATAATAACACATTGGTTGTCACTTGCAACATAACGATCAAGATCAGATCCCTGAGGGCAGTAAAATGAACAAGACTCAGCAGTATTTAATAAGAAACTGAGGAAATTCTAATAAAGGCGTTGCCTGTGCTCCCTGCTGCCTTGGCCTCACCAGGGACTCCTTGTCTCCTGTCTTCCATGGGAAATCTGGAGAAAAGTGGTTGAATGCCCTGCTGCTCAGATCTCCCAAGGCTTCATTGCAACTACAGGAGAGGCAGTCGAACCAAAGACCTTCATCTGCAGCCTCCTCACTGTCCCTGCATCACCCTGTGGAAAAGATGAACACTGTGTGCACACGTTGGACCCAGGCACTGACCCCTCTGTGCTGGAGCTGCAGAGACGAGGTCCTTGTCGGAGACACCTGGTAGAGACTAGCCGTGGCTGCTTTGTGCTTATCCAAGGCCTGATTCAGCAAACAGTTACTTTCTTAATGCCTATTTACCTCCTAATATCTCATCAGTATCAATTATGGCCTTCCACAGTTGGGTGGAGGTTGATTTGACACGCAACTGGTTCATCCTGACCTACCAGGAAAGAGGTAAAGTCAGTTTGCCATGGTGTCCACTGGAGTAGAGTTAGCATTTTTACTGGCAGCTGGTACAGTGCTGTGTTTTGGATTTGGGATGAGAAATAACATTGATAGCTCTCTGGTGGTTTTAGTTCTTGCTGAGCTCTCAAGGCCTTTTTTTCTCCTCACTCCTCGCTGCCAGCGATGGGCTGGGGGGCATGAGGGGTTGGGACAGGCTGGGACATTTGACCGCAACTGACCAAAGGGACATTCCATACTATGGGACGTCATGCTCAGTAGATAAAGCTGGGGAAGCAGAAGGAAAGGGTGAAATTTGGAGTGATGGTGTTTGTCTTCCCAAGTCACCGTTCGACATGATGGGCCTGGCTGTGCTGGGGACAGCTGAGCTCCTGCCTGCCCATGGGAAGTGGTGAATGAATTAC
>VXBW01005582.1:0-15166 GCA_013400375.1 Thinocorus orbignyianus | reverse complement strand
TTACTGGCAGCTGGTACAGTGCTGTGTTTTGGATTTGGGATGAGAAATAACATTGATAGCTCTCTGGTGGTTTTAGTTCTTGCTGAGCTCTCAAGGCCTTTTTTTCTCCTCACTCCTCGCTGCCAGCGATGGGCTGGGGGGCATGAGGGGTTGGGACAGGCTGGGACATTTGACCGCAACTGACCAAAGGGACATTCCATACTATGGGACGTCATGCTCAGTAGATAAAGCTGGGGAAGCAGAAGGAAAGGGTGAAATTTGGAGTGATGGTGTTTGTCTTCCCAAGTCACCGTTCGACATGATGGGCCTGGCTGTGCTGGGGACAGCTGAGCTCCTGCCTGCCCATGGGAAGTGGTGAATGAATTACGTGCTTGGTTTGCTTGTGTGTGCCGCTTTTGCTTCACTTACTAAACTGCCTTTATCTCAACTAATGAGTTTTTCCTCACTTTCACTCTCCTGACTCTCTTCCCCTTTGCAACTTGGGGAGCGAGTGAGAGGCTGCGTGGTCCTAGCTGCTGGCTGGAGTTAAACCACGACACAACAAAAGGTTGGAAGGACAGTCTTATCTTTCAGATCAAGGCTGCCTTTGTCAGGCTCCTAATGGGAGAGGAATATCTTACACAACAACATGGAAACTCATCCAGAATGTCTAGGGATGGGGAAGTGTGCAAATAGGAACTCAACACAAATTATTGAAGAGTTTTGTTTTTAAGTGACTGACNTTACTAAACTGCCTTTATCTCAACTAATGAGTTTTTCCTCACTTTCACTCTCCTGACTCTCTTCCCCTTTGCAACTTGGGGAGCGAGTGAGAGGCTGCGTGGTCCTAGCTGCTGGCTGGAGTTAAACCACGACACAACAAAAGGTTGGAAGGACAGTCTTATCTTTCAGATCAAGGCTGCCTTTGTCAGGCTCCTAATGGGAGAGGAATATCTTACACAACAACATGGAAACTCATCCAGAATGTCTAGGGATGGGGAAGTGTGCAAATAGGAACTCAACACAAATTATTGAAGAGTTTTGTTTTTAAGTGACTGACAATAATTTAAAAATATTTCTATCAAGGTTGTAAGGAAATTATGTTCCTGCAGTGGTCAGTGTGCTACCAAGCAGGTACTAAGTTGGACCAAGTTGATGGCTTACCCAAAGGAGCACAGCAACTGTAAAATACAGCCAGTCTAAACAAACAAGATCTTGAATCCAAGGGAAGGACAGAAAAATGTCTCCAGCACAAATGGCAGTCTCCATGTGGTCAAAACAATGCATAATCAAAGAAGGGTCCACATAAGCTGATTTGCAAGTGTGAGGATCTGTTAGAGCCTTGCATTGCAAATTTATGAGAGGAGTCGCTTCTCCATGGCACCATGAAACTGAGGAATAATCAACATGGGCTGGGCATCACTGAGTTACTCCATGGAGAAAGGTTGCTCCACACACTCAGAGCACTGAAGACAGACACACTCTCAAGAAGACATTAGATACGCAAGAGTTTGAAGCTAGACTAATGGTTATTTGGGACTTTTAACAGTTGCTAAGTATCTCTGATGAGTACGGGAAAAGATAAGGACATAAAGAGATAATAAAAATCATGCCATTCCCAACTCACCACGGAGAGACAGTCAACTCAGATCTACCAAAATACTGAGGCTCCAAAACCACGGATACCAAAATCCTCAGCTATAATTTTCTTCTGTTGCAAGGCTCCCTAGCACCAAGATCCATCATGCTCCCATTTCAAAAGCTGTCAGGTCTTGCCTAACCAGTAAGGTGTTTTCAGAAACTACAGCTCTGATGAAGCTCCCAGTTTCCAGAGCAAAAGTATCCATGCTCAGTTGCCTCCCTTTTGCCCCGGGGTCTTTGCACCTTTTTCAGAGCCTGGCCCAATTTAACTGAATCTCAGGAAGAGGAGGGGCTTGCTCATATCATGAGCTTTCCTCATGAAGCTTTAATGACTCTTCTACTCACCAACTCTAAGCCAAACATAGGCCAGAAGAGAGAGGAGGCAGGGAAGGTGGTCTAATCTAATGGGAAAAGGCTAAGAAAATTGTCTTGTTCATGGCAGGAGAAGGAAAGCTCGGAAGAAAATAGATTGTCCCTGGAGAGGGAGAAGAGTTGCTTAAGCTGATGATAACAACTGACTTTTAAATGCAAAAGCAATTATTTCAGGACAAAATAAGAGGGCTGTATTCTAATATTCTGACAAAACAGCTTCACCAGAACAGACTGGAAGAAGCTATGAAAGGGCAAAGTGTTGGGACTGCTCAGTGTCTGGACCATGTCAGCCACCCAGTCCTCAATAGAACAGTACTAGAGGGAACTCATCTAGTGTATAGCTACTACACAGTCTAACAGAGGCATTAACATTGGTATGAAAAACTTCAGAGAGATTCTGGGGTAAATATATTAGAGACAGGTCATCAAGACTGAGGAAACTGTATTTATCATGCTCTAGCTGCAGCTCCATGATGAATCTATGTATCACTCAGTTTTACAAGGCACAGAGTAGCTTTGGATACCTAATTATGAGCAAAGACATAGCAGGGAATTTTCATAATGGCAGGAGAAGAGGAGTTTCTCAAGAAAATGTATACTGACTCATGAAGATATGTGTGGCATCCAGACAGCCCTGACAGAAACGTAATGTGGCAGCCCAGAATAGCTTGTGCTCTAGGACTTACATTCAAGAGGGTGGCACAGGCAGGTGAAATGCAGGCTGGAAAACAAATCAGCTTATAACTTTGATCACAGAAAAATGGAAGTAGGGAGGGACCCCTGGAGGACTGTAGTCCAGCCAGCTCCTCAGAACAGGTTTAACTTCAAAACCACATGAGCTTGCTGAGGGTTTTGTCTATGCAAATTTGGAGAATTTCCAAGGATGGATATCCCATTACTTCTTTAACCCTTGTGCCTACATTGCACCACTACCATGAGTAATTATGTTCTTTGTCCAATGCGGATTTCCCTTGCTGTACCCTGTGTCTATTACCTCTTACCCTTTTGTTGTGTGTCTCTGAGAAGCATCTGGCTTCATACCGATTCACTGGGAAATCAAAGGCTGAAAAGAAATCAGCCCCCTCTGCACTTCACTTCTCCAGACTGAGATAATCCAACTTCCTCAGCCTTTCTTTGTACGTCACGTCCAGGCATCTTGTTAGATCATCTTGTTAGATCTCCACTCCAGTGAGGTGTGGGCATCACTGGGAGAGGGTCCTGGGCAAGATGGGCTGAGGATGGGCCTCTATTCCCAGAATTGAAACAGCTGCGGAGTCTGCAGGTGGGAAAGAAAGTGAATGACAGAGCTGGAGGGGAGAGCTGCATTTCTGCGGTCTGCAGCAGAGGCTGAGCAGGGCAAGTGATCCCACCTTAGTTCCTGCAGGAAGCGGCCCCCATCTCAGTGTCTTCAGGGCCAAGGAAGGCACACTCCAGGTAGTCCTACTGCAATAGCCCCCATCCTGCTGTTCATCTCCAGAGGTCTCTTCCAACCTCGTGTCATAGAATGATAGAATGATAGAATCATAGAATGGTTAGATTTGGAAGGGACCTCAAAGATCATCCAGTTCCAACCCCCTGCCATGGGCAGGGACACCTCCCACCACACCAGGGTGCTCCAAGCCCCATCCAGCCTGGCCTTGAACCCTTCCAGGGATGGGGCAGCCACAGATTCTCTGGGCAACCTGTTCCAGGGTCTCACCACCCTCACACCAAAGAAGTTCTTCCTAGGATCTAACCTAAATCTCCCCTCTGCCAATTTAAAACCCTTTCCCCTTGTCCTGTCACTAGACTTCCTGACATCTGCTGTACATGTATTTCAGGGGTTTGATTAGGCAATCAAGCTGATAAACTAGATTATATCTTCCAATTTTCAACTTTTTTGCCTAAAATGGGAAAAATAGGTTCTCTGTGATTAGTGTTCGCAGAAAGATTTGAGCCAATCGTTTTCTTTCCCTTAAGTTAATTGCTGAAGTCCAAAGGTAATGAATGAAATCTCCTCTGTCCCCGAGAGGCTGGAGGTGCAGACATTAGGGAACTAATACTGAAAACTAATGCTAGAGAGACTGAGAACACGCATCCCCCATGTAGTCAGGCATCTCACACCCATCACATCTGTTGACTAATCCCTTGTATCTCTCAGCACCAGGAACTCAACCAAGAAACTGGGCTTCAACCAACTCCTAGTGTGAGGTTGCTTGTTTTCTGCCTTCAGAACGTGCCCAGGCTTATGTTTATCAGCTACACACCTGCACGTTGCACAGCCCCAGCATCATCCATCCACCCTGGCCAAGTACTGGCAGAAGTCGGTATCTGTGCCTGTTCTTTTTCTCTGAGGAAGTCATAGGACTCATCCCATTTTGGGGATGATAAGGAGGAGATTATTGTCAAATATTTGTTGGAAATAAGTCCCGCATCAGCCTCTTTCTCTGAAGAGTATTTCATAGAGACACAATACACAAGAGTACAGATTAGAGACTTCAGCAAGAAGTATCTTCTATCATTAAAAGCACACATGTTCTTGAATCTGCTGTGTCCAGTAACCCCATCCAAACCTACCACCATCTTCCACTCACCCGTGGTTAATGTACCTTCTACAAAGTGCACAGAACATTTTGGCCTCAGCTCAAAATTGCAATTTATTGATTGATAGCAGTTACACAGTGTCACCAAAATTGGGAATAAATCTCTTAACACTGATATAGTCTTAAGAAGCAGGCATTCTCTTTATTTGGTCCTGGGGAGGAAGAGGATCTCTCCACCCGACATGTCCATTGAATGCGAGATTCAGAGAAACTTGTATCTATACAGAGTATACAGAGTCATTACATTTCCCAGAACTCATATTCACATCACTCTGGCACATACATATTAGTTTTGTTAGGAGCTTCATGGAGGGTCTTGGGTGGTTCCTAGACCTTGACTCGGAGCATTTGTTATGCTCTTTGACCTCTTCGCCTGACAACTATTTGTGTGGATTGGGTCAAAGACATCTAGACTAGCCTACCTGCTCCAGGCACCACTTCCCATGCAGAAAAGCAGGGGCATCAATAGCCAAGAGCCAAACTGAAAAGTCTGTTCATCAGAAAACTCCCAGAGCAACAACTTTAGCTTGGTCTTGCAATGCTGACGCTGGAAAATTAGAATGCCGGAGAAGATGCTCACAGTGGCCTTGATGAAATGGAGTATCTAAAGTTGTGCTAGATACGTACTTGTCACATTTTCAGACCGTTGTTAGGAGCTCTGTTTTGGAGCTCTGATTATCTCAAGTTTGCAGGCAGGAACTCTCTGCTGTTCGAAGTTTATACCTTGCTCGGTACTTTCTTCAGTCCTCTCTGACTTCCAGGCTGTGAGGTCCAGCTCTGGGATCTGGTTACAAGCTCACAAAGCCAATATGGTATTTGCTGGCCTTGAAGATGTGTCTTGGTACTTCAGAGATGTTAGTTTTGTCACATACTATTTGTGACAATGAGGTTTTGGGAAGAGTGCTGCTAAGAAGTGAAAACCCCACTGTTCTCCTGTCAAAACCTGTAGGAGAAAGAAGATGACAAAACAGATTTTCCCCTTCTGGCGTCTTCACACCGAAGGCTCCTGCAACATTTCCCATTAACACCAATAACACTTTTGCCAAGAACAAATTTAAATTTCTCTTATTTAAATCAGGAGTTCTGACTCACCAGCTGGATAATTTAAATAGGTTTTCTCTCATCGATATATAATAAAGATGCAATTGAATTAAAGCCTTTGTCTGTGTTCCCTCAAATGAAGCACAAACACCCTCTTTCAAACAGAAGTAAGTCAGGACGTACTGAATGCTGACTCCAGTTATATCCTCATGATTGACGTGCTGTAGTCAGCCCCATAATTGTTGTCTTTTCTTTGAAGAAAAAGGGTTCTTGTCTCCTGCCATAAGGACAAGATTTCTAGATGTGTGGTAGACTGCCTTCTTGTGCCCCATACTGGGTTTCGAGCTCATAGTAAATCTTTCTAGGCCAAAAAATTTCCCAGAAACACTGGTCTTGGTCTCATTTTCAGGTGATACTGATAACTTTGCTTCAGAAGTGCAGCTTAAAATGAGGTATATAACTCACTTCTGCACCTGATGCCCCTGAGAAAGTTCAATGAGGAGCAGTTCAGGTATGTTGAAAGCACAAAACTGCTCAGATGATTTTGGCTGGCAAGCAACCCCCCCATCCCCACCATCTCCTGGTACAAGCAAAGCCCAAATACTGCTACAAGTCAGATCACAGGGTCTCAACTCATAACTGCGATGGAAAGGAGGAACAGTGAAAAATTATCACTGGAGACACTGAAGACACTGGAGATGGCAATGCGATGGTGCAAAGCTTTTTATTACAAACTCAGGATAAGAGAAGGTGGACAGATATTTGACATTTGGAGCACACAGCAGCCCAGGAGAGGTCCCAGAGAGTGGGGATGCTGCCAGTGCTGGGGAAAGAGCTTGTGCTAAACTGGGACTTAACCAATAGAGAACAATTAATTTCCTTTACTCCCTGCAAAGCCTGAAAGCCTGTTAGTCTTCCAGCAACATCCCTTGCTCTGCAGCAAATTTCCAAGACTACCCAAAGCATGAGTCACCACACAAACACATGCTGGGCATCTTCTGTCAATGCAAGCCATTTAGCCTGATTAAACCTAACAGCTTTTTTTTTTTTTCTAACTGGTGAAGTCAAACCATCCTGACTTTCCCAACTTTAGAGTCATACCTGTTTTTCTTGTTAATGAGTTTATAAGTTTCCCTTTGCTGGAGTGAGCTGCTGTTTGAACACACAGTGACATGGGCCTCTTTGAAGCCACTTATCTGAAGCAGGAGAAGGGCAATCCAATTTGGACAAGTAGGGAATGGGCTGAGGGTGAAAACACCCCTCTGGGAAGGGTCTTTAGCCCAGAATCTCAGCCATAGTAGATCTAGACAGGGAATAAGCATATCACCTGAAATGGAAAAGAACATTTGGAAGAGTAATTTAAAAACAAAACAATACCAAAACACTGGACAGTTTCCAAAGCTGCATAAAAGAACAGACATAAACTCCAGTCTCCTTCTCTCCTTTGGGGTGTGCATACCCACCTCCTCCTACCTGTCTCCATCATGAACGTTCCTGAACTGAGTGCCAATGAGACAAGTCATGAGACACCAAACCCTCCTTCCGTTCACAAAGGACTCTGCAAGTGCCCCAATCCAAATATCAATATTCTTTGATATCCCACACAGCTGCATGAAGTTCTCTGCCAGACCACGATTCCTCAACACTTGAGCAAGCGTCTCCAATCCAGAGGGTTGTGAGAGCCCACAGAATTGTCTCCAGGAGTTATAACTTGCAAGGAGTTGGGTATCAGAACAGGCACAGGTCAGTAATGTGTCCTGGAAAGATTTTTTTCTTCTCTTTTCCCAAAGCTGGGTCACAGGTAGGTTCCCGATATGTTTAAGACAATTTTCTAAACTTTTCTATATTTCTGTTAATGCCATTGAGTTTCCACTTCTGCAGAGCCAGTTCATCTTGCATGGCATTTCAGTGCTTTTTGTGGAAGGGCTATGTCTTTGCAAGTGATCTCTGCTCATGGGAGTTGCTCTGTCACATTCCAGTGCTGTTTTGCTCTTCCTTTCATCAATAATCCAAGTGCACAATAAGCCTGTGCACAGGCTCCAGAGCTACGGTGTGTCTGAAACAGCCTCCTGGTGATATGGCCAAGGAACCACAGGAGACTCATGTCCTGCTGAAGGTCAGCAGAGGGCCAGAGGGATGACCTCAGGACATTTCAAACAGAAAAGGACACCTATGTTCAGGCATTTGCTCCTCCTTGTGCTATCACTTGCTCAGGTGAAGGGCCTGGGCACACCTAATGGCTGCCTCATCTTCATTGTGACCCAGGGACCTTAAGGTTGCTCAGGCAGCACACAGTGACAGATACCTTCAGACAGAGCCACTGGAGAGAAGTTTTCATAAAACTTGCTGATGTTGCCTTCACTGAAAGTGAATCTGGACAATATGATGATAGTTCTTTCTGTACAACTTGATAGTGGCCAAGTACTTCCTCACACCTGGTCTCACTTGTGTCCCTGTCCCACAGGGACAAGCCATCCCACACTGCAGAGAGCTCAACATAGCCCAGGTTGCTTCGGGTGGGAGAGGACTTCACCAGTTGGACCAGTTTTTCTGTACTGCAAACAGCTGAAAATCCATCGGATCACAACTGGTGCATAATTCTGCATTTGGTGGACAGGACACATAACCAGCAAAGGGCAATATCCAACTTGGTGTCTTATCAAATGGTTGTTTCAACAGAGGAATAGTCTATGGAGCACTAATGGGTCCTCCTACCTGCCAACTCAGCAAACTGTTAGGTATGGAGAAGAGATGATGCTGCCGCACATGTCTCTGCTGTGAGTGGCATGTCTCAAAACTGGGGAAAATTCAGAGAACAGGATACAGCACATGGTGCCTGGATGATATCACTATCAAACAATCCAAGGAGACTGAGAATTTGGCTTTATCAGAAAAAGAATTAGGAAGCTTTTTTGAACTTGCTGTAGCATTGTCACACTCATACGTCGAGGATGTCTAACACCAAGGAGTACAGCAGCACTTGGGAGTGGGCTGAAACCCAAAGACTAGGGGCTAAACACAGATTCACACAAGAAACACACATCAGTTCCACAGCAGCTGAAGCTTTAAATTCAGGATTTGTGATTCAGATCAGGCTCTGCACGATAGTATTCCCAAATAAAGCACTGGAAAAAAAATCACAACCTTCTGTTGCAGCAAAGGCACAGCAACTCTGTGACCTGACCATGCACCTGGGTGTATTGCAAAGCCTCTCTGGGTTTAAAACCTGTGAATCCAGCACACTTTTCATCACAGTTTCAAAGCCAGCCCTGTTGCATCTCCCTGGATGTTACTGACACAGCAGCTCCAGGCACTTACAACAACTTAATAACACTCTTGGGCAATGGCACACCCACAAGCCAGTTGTGAAGGTCTACCAACAATGTATTTCTCAAGACCATTTGAAATGCTGGTTTTGCATCTGACAGTGCTCTGAGAGCAGTTCTGACATGCTTTATTTTGTTGTTTGGTTTGTTGTTGTTTTTTTTTCTGGGACACAGTCTCTGTAGAGAAATTATTATGTGATTGTCCTCACTATTGTTTCCTGCTCTTCCAGTCATGTGTGGCTGGACTGGACCACTACAGATGCTTGGAGAGAAGCCACGGGGGATTTCTGGCCCTAATTCCACTCCTGCAAACTTGTTGCTGATCTGCTTTCCCAGTTTTGTCATTTGAACAACAATAAAAATAAGTCAATTACTGAACACTTGACTCTTATCTGTGCAATGGCCCATATTCTTCTGGCCACGTGTCTCTCCAGCTCCAGCCAGGCCCTGATTTCATCCCTCAACCCCTTGTCCACTTCCCTATAGCTGTACAGAAATGATGAAAAGGTTTGGGGAAGAATAGTTTCAGCCAGGCATGGGCTGGAGATGTTTCTCAGTGTTCAATCACAAGAATGCCTGATTACTCCTCCTTTGGAAGTTCTGCCATGCTGCAAGTTAAGTGTGGGTAAATCAAACCCAATCCTTTCAACTTGCTCAGACATCTGATCCTGGAGCTCATCCATGATCACTTGCCGCTGTGCCATCAGCTTGGCCCAATTAGCCATCAGGCTCTGGGGAAAGGCATTAATACCACCTGCAGTGGTTACACAGAGACTTGTGAGCAGTGCTGGGTGGCAAGTGGGTGTGGAAGAGGCTCTAGAGAGCTGAACACAGCTCACCTTTAATTATAAGCTTCTACTACAAGAGAACCAATTTTTCTGCACTTAAAGAATTGGAAAGAAAATACTCTGAATAACCTCCTTAGAGTTATATAATACAGCAATTAAATATCCGCCCTTCATAATAAGATGGGCTGCATTTGGCTGGATGTTGGGAAAAATTCTGGCTGATAGTAAAGGTCATTTAATATATTTAAGGAAAACTGCTTTTAAGTTTGAAGCAGAAGCTCATCCAGAGAGAGCATAAAATGCTGAATGAAATAAACTTGCACTGCAGAGGTGCAAAAATAGCTTTCTCTTTAACAATCCTCCAGACAGCGAAGGAGGTGTTTTTGAGTAGAATTTTGGGACCTACGGGGCCTGTAATTTTGATTTAAGTGGTCAACAGTTGGGGGGACTGAACATGAGCAAAATGAAAATCCAGGGAGAAGTTACTGGGTACTCGAGGATGCATGGACTCATTGTAGCCCTTGTAGCAAGGAATCAATCTCTGGAAACCATTCCCCAACGGAAGAGGGGGAATTATAAACTGGTTATAAACTAAGGGGAAATGAGGAAAGTGTGAATCATTAATTGCTTGGCCATCAGCTTCTTTGGAAACAAAGTAATTGTTCATGTCTCAAACTACAGGTGATGTCACACTGGACTTCTTTGATGGGGTTTATGTAGGAGATTTCGCCAGCACAGAAGTGCAGCAGGGAGACTCCCCAGGTCCTGTGATTCCTTCACCCCACCAGACCTTCACGCTGCTGCTCTGGCAGTCTGGTGAGGATCATTTCTGGTGCTGCCCAGTGATGTTTTTGTTTCTTCAGCCCCATGGTCTTGGTTCAAAGCTTCTTTGAAACCTGGCCACCTTACCGTGCCACAGGCAGCACAGCTCCAGGCACAGACATAGGCACAGGAGGTCCCTGGCTTGGGTCCTGGTTTCTCCAGCCATGTGTCCTCTAGCAGTGATGAGATGTGCATAAACATGCAGTGATTTGCCTGAAAATGCAAAGTGAGCATAACTGCTCCAGTAACACCAGGAAGCCGCAGGACACTGCTCGTGCTTGGCCAATGCCCATCCTCCCTCCACTTCAGCACTGGCATCCTCCGCCTGTTAGTGCCGAGGACTTGGCACTAAGGTGTTCCCAGATGTGCTCCTCCCTGCCTCAACGGCTTAGCAGGTCAGAGCAAGATGAAAGAATGCCAGATCCTCCCAAATACTCCCTCCTTTCCTATAGGTAGAGGTCATTCCCTCTACCAGATGAAGTTCTGCCAGAGCCAGGTAAAAACTCATTTCCTCCTCCTTCCCACCCTACACACTTCAGATGACAGAGAAGTCAGCAGCACTGGCACAGGGGATGTCAACACCCATGGGCAGCTGTGTCAGTCCTCCCATAGCAGGGGCCTCCAAGCCTGGTCTCATACCTCTCTGGAGGAGAGCTTATTGAGGAGGCTGGAAAATATAATTTAATAAAAATAATCAGATTCTTTGTCAGTAGATGCAAATGTCTTATTTGTCTGAAAATTGAAAGAAGATAAAGCCATTGATCTAAATGGGATGATGGAGACAATGCTTTTAGAGCAATTGTTGGAGTCTCTCCATATTGGCTTACCCAACATGTTTATTCAATAATACTATCATATTTAAATAGACAGTTTCAAAAAATTAATTTTTTTAATATTTATTCTTTCTTTTTCTGTGCGTGTGTTTATTGAACCCATATTAGTTATGCCTAAGCACTGCCTTTGGAAAACCCATGTCTTCTTCTCTCACAGGAGCTATCTTTTTCTGTTGACTGTGAACCTTGATCTGGCTTGGAAGCTCCAAACCAGAGGTTGGACAAAAGTTCTTGAGATGTCCCTTCAAAGCACAGAAATATTTCTGTGGCCTTGGGATCTCATCCAGGCTGCAGTCTGTGGTGCAGCAGGGTTCCAAGGGGCTCTTTGCCCCAAAATGGTATGGACAGGGGAAAACAATGGCTGATTCCATCCACCAGCACATAAGGCTTCTTGAGAGGAGGAGGCTTACAACCCAGAGGAACTTTAATCCAAATCTCCAATACCATTTTTATCCCATACCAAACCCTGGTTAGAAAAACTTCGCCATGGAAGGAGGCAAACACCACATTGGGAACCATTCACAGAGAAATGTTTAGTTGCCTTGATATCTGCCTTGTGAAGAAGATGGGTAAGAAACACACAGGAGAAGGAAATCAGGGTCTGGGCCTGGAGGGCTGGAGAACACCAGTGAAAAGCCAAATTTCTGCTGAGGCAGCAAAAGCCAAGATGCCACAATGGTTGTGCTCAGCATCCCAGAGAAATGGGAAAGTGTTTTTCAAATAAGGGCTAAGACCATTAACTTAAGAAGCCAAATACATGTATGTGTTCTCCAGGTTTCTATATCAGAGAGACGCTCTCACAGCTCAATACAGAACTGAAAATGTGCGGAGGGATGTCAGGGTGGCCAAGGGAGCTCCATAAGTTCCAAGGCAACTTTCAAACTAGCTGAAACTACAGCCAAAGCAAGATGACAGTCACAATCAAGCTCTCTCGTGAGTAAAAGTAAGAGCAAAATGAGTCACAACTTGAAGGAAAAAATTACAAATAGCATCACTATGAAATATTCAATCCTTCTTCAAACATCTAGGGCAGGAAACCCAAGAGCAAGCAGGTGATGAAAGTATAAAGAGGCACTCATAGAAAAGTAAATATGTCACATTTAGTCCCCTAGTCCTATAGTAAATAGAGGGATTTGCTCTTGCTTTCAGTACAGAGCCCTTTTCATTTACTGTCAAAGGCTGTCTGTAAGAGACTACGGAAGAAGAAACAAAAGCAGCACTGTGAGGTTTCCTCAAACAGAATGCGTCTACCCAGGGCTTCCAACAGAGCTCCAGGAGGAACTCACTGAACCCTGTTGGGCAACTGCACATGCAAAATTTCCCCAGTTCTCAGGGACCGGAAAAGGCACAAATAAGACTCTGAATTTTCAAAGGAGCTTCTGAGCCAGCCTGAACTGTTTACTGTAAATTCACTGATGGCTGTGTACCCAGCACGGAACAGCAACTGCCCCAGCAGCCCTCAGTCCTGGGGGCTAGGAGCCCACCCTGGGAAGCAACTGATGTGCCTGCCCATTCTGCTCCTCACTGAGCCTTTGGCCATGAGTCCCGTGTGGTCCTCACCAAGGAGAGAGCTGGAAGAAGCAGAAGACATGGAACAACGGATGAGACGAATGGATGCATATGAGAAGCCAAAGAAAACATGAAACATCAAGAGATCTTTTAATGCACTGGAGGATGAAACCGAGCAGAGCCCTCCCACTGGTGCCAGCACTAGGTCCTGGTGGTGTCCAGTGATCACAGCGTTGGTGTTCAGCGGAGTTCAGGCCACATATGTGGGGGAGCAATGGAACAGAATTCAGCTCCACAGCAGATGAAAGTTGTTGTGCCCTCAAGCTTTCTCTGGCAATGCCATGAGCAGCCCAGTGTGGCCAGAGCCAGCATGAGTTAGCCAAGAGTTCCTCCTGTCCAAGAAAAAAAAAAAAAAACAGGGAGTGAGAGACTAATCTACTAGTTGTATCAGAAGCATCACTCTCCGGGGTCATAGAATCATAGAATCCAGGGAGCTGCCGAAGCAGTCAGCTCTGCGCATTAAGAATGCTTCTGTGAAGAGCAAGAGATGGGTGATAATTAAAGGCGGTTCCATTCTGATGGGAACTGAGGTCCCATGTGCCAGCTGGACCTTTCCCACAGGGAGGTCTGCTGCTTCCCTGGGGCCCATGTTAGGGTTTTAACTAGGAAACTTTCTGATCTGGTATGGCCCTCAGATTACTACCCTCTTTTAATCTCTCAGGTAGAGAGTGATGAGTGAGAGTGAGAGAAGCCTGAGAGCAATGAAGAAAAATTTCAGGGCCTTGGGATGTCTGGTGAAGGGTTCAGGAGCACAAATTATGGTCAAGTTTTAAATTTGCAAAACCTGCACCTTTGTAGATAGTCCTAAAGGGCAAAGGGTTCCAGGAAGGCTGGATGCTCCTCAAGAAGGAAATCTTAAAGGCCCAGGAGCAGGGTGTCTCCTTGTGTACCAAGAAATGTTTTCCTGGCGAGGAAAATGGCTAGCCTGGATGAACAAGGAGCTTTTGATGGGACTTAGGAAAAAAGGAAGGGTTTGTCACCTTTGGAAGAAGGGACATGCAACTCAGGAGCACAGAGATCTCATTAGGTTACGCAAAGAGAAAATTAGGAAGGCAAAAGCTGCAGCTCAACTTGCCCTTTAACATAAGGGACAGCAAAAAAAGTTTTTATAAATACATCAAAAAAAAGGGAGCCAGGGAGAATCTCCATCCTTTACTGGATGTAGGGTGGGGGGGGACACATTGCAACCAAGGATGAGGAGAAGGCTGACATACTTAATGCCTTCTTTGCCTCCGTCTTCAGTAGTCAGACCAGCTACCCCCAAAGTGTTCAGCCTCTTGAGCTGGAAGATAAGGATGGAGAGCAGAACAACCACGTCATAATACAGGAAGAAGTAGTTAACGATCTGCTTCTGCATCTAGACATGCATAAGTCTATGGGGCCAGACGGGATTCACCCAAGAGTACTCGAGGATCTGGTGGGAGAGCTCAACAAGCTTCTCTCCATCATTTATCAACAATTCTTGTCAACAGGGCAGGTACCAGATGACTGAAGGGTGGCTAACAAGGGCTGGAAGGAGGATCCAGGGAACTGCAGGCCTGTCAGCCTGACCTCAGTACCAGGAAACATCATAGAGAGGATCATCCTGAGTGAGCCCTCACAGCAAGTGCAGCCCAGCCAAGGGCCAGCCAGCATGGCTTTATGAAAGGGGGGGCTCTGCTTAACCAACCTGATCTCTTTCTACGACCATGTGGATGGGGGATGGGCTGTGGATGTTGTCTACCTGGACTTTGATAAGACCTTTGACACCAGTCCCCATACCATTCTCTTGGAGAAGCTGGCAAATCATGGCACAGACAAGTGTACTATTATTGGGTGAAAAACTGGCTGGATGGCCATGCCCAGAGAGTTGCGATTAATGGGTGAAACCTTGTTGGTTGTCGGTCACCAGCGGTGTCAGTTGTAGGGCCAGTCTTGACCTGGATAAGGGGATTGAGCGCACCCTCAGTAAGTTTGCAGATGACACCATACTAGATGGGAGTGTTGATCTGCTGGAGGGTGGGAAGGCTTTACAGAGGGACCTGNTGGCCTCTTCTGCCAAGGGAATAATGACAGGACAAGGAATGGTCTGAAGTTGGGGCAGGGGAGGTTCAGGTGAGATATTAGGAAGAATGACTTTACTGAGAGGGTGGTCAGGCACTGGAAGGGCCTTCCAAGAGATGTGGTGGAGTCACCCTCACCTAAGTTGGTTGTTGTCTGCAAACTTAGTGAGG
>VXBW01005574.1:1005-15569 GCA_013400375.1 Thinocorus orbignyianus | reverse complement strand
TTTTTTTTGTTTTTTTTTTTAATAGAGAAGGATTCTCATCTCAAATCTTTATAATGCTGTGGAATGAATTAAGAATGAAAAAATCAGTCAAGCAAAAAAGCTACTGACAATAGTTTTCTGTAAATATCTAGCCAATTTTTTAAAGAATCCTCTTCCAATCAGTTTATGAATTCTATTTTCAGTTTGTTTTTTCTTTTTTTTTTTTCCTAATATTTTGTCAAAATTCAAGGCAAGAGTGTTTGTGGAAGACATCTGTAACAGACTTCTGATCTAAATGTAAATAATTTTCTTTTTATTTTAAAAAGCTACAATCATCAGTGACATTTTGTTGACTGCTGTTTCAGTCACTATAATAGGACTGAAAAATGCAATCTGGATATTAATTTCAGTCTAATAAGGAAGAAAACAAATACAAGCTAGTTTGAGTTATAGAACGACAAAATAGGAAGAAAATTCAGATTCTTACAACTGTATGATCAAGGTCAAAGATGATGAAAGATGACAAAACATGGTAATATGGACACTAAAACTGCACTATGATTAAAATCTCATCTTACATCAAGAAAATCGCTTGAACACAAATAGAACATCTTCTAGCTAACTTTTTACTCTGTAAACCTTTTAGATGTTTTTGGAATGTTAATAAAATTTTCTTCATCTCTACAATAGCCTTTTGTAGCTTTTCTTATTAGCGTGGACCTGCAGCCTGCCAGCATTAAACATTAATCCTCTGCATAATGAAACTGTGAGAATGGCTTTCTATGAAATTTCACACATTTGTTAGTCTGGTGAGGAAGATGCTCATTTTCATGTCTGGCTTTTCAAGGTTTTCTGATTAAAAAAAGTATCTCCAAGATCAAGATTGGTTGGAAGCTGAGAATAAGTTTTTTCTTTCTTACTGGTGTTAATGTTTCAATTTGATAATTAATAAAAGAGGAAAGATCAAAAAATACTCAGGAAATATTTGGGTTCAAATGAAGCATATAGTATGTAGCAGAGCTATACACAACTCACACTAGACACATTAGACACAGAAGTACTACAGGCTCAGTGCTATCCAAGTATCCCGGTGATAATTCATAAGAAGTAAATTATAGATCAGACTTGGTTAGCATCACAACTTCTGGTATTTCTTTGCACTTATACAAATCTAGTTAGTTTAGATGTAAGAGCTAACTGGATCTACACATAACCAGAGTTTTCAGGCTTAAGAAGGTTGCAGGGAGAAGGGAGGTAGGGCCAAGAGAGTGTCCCCAGATTTTAAGGCTTTGAGTATTTGAGTTAGGTTAGCAACGTAGGGACATCCCTCTTGCAGATGGGAGATAGCAGGTTTCAAGCAGTCATGTTCACCTGGGAGAAGACACTGGATGAGCTAATAAGGGAAACTATGGACTAGGTGAAAATGCATTGGGTTCGATTGCTCTATTTTGGGAATCAGAGAGAATAAAAGCTCTTTTAGCAGACCTTTCTCATGTGTGCAGATTCCCTGGTTAATCTGTAGATAAATGCAGTCAAGCTGATGTTACTATCAGTCTGCCTTCTGAGGGCATTATCCAATGCCTCAGCAAGAAGTCCCCGACAGAAGACTTTTTGCCTTCAGTCAGCAACTTCCACGAGTCAAAGGATCATTCCAGAAATACAGCAGAAACTGGCTGTCTCTGCATAATATAGCACTAGGGCCATTTTTGCCACCACTGTCCCCAGTAACGAAGTGTAAAAAAGAAGTCATTGCATTTGATATAACTAAGGGAAACGGGGATTTTAGAGCATAACGTTAGCATACATATATCAACATTTTCTCTAGCTGGGCTTGAAGCACATATGTATAATCATTTATACATGCTGTTACCTAATATTGGCACACAGTCCCAGTGCATTATAAATGCAAACATAGACATACATCTTATTAGTTCCTGAGTGAATCTGGAAGAGTCAGTCCTGGAATGCTTTCCTTGATTGTTTCACAGGCTACTTCAAACATCTGTAGGGTAGAGCAGACCAAAGTAAAACTTTGTAGATATCTAACAAAAAACAGATACAATGAATTTACAAATACTTTAGTAAATTGAGTAGTAAAGCAAATGTCCATGGTGTTAGAGTTAGCCTATTGTAATACTGATTCTGAGAGTATTTCAGTATCTTCAGTAGTGCCCAGTGACAGGACAAAAGGTAACAGGCAAAGACTTGAATACCAGAAGTTCCATCTAAACACAAAGAAAAAATCCTTTACTTAGAGGGTGGCAGAGCAGTGGGGTGGCAGCAACTCTCTGGCTGCCCGGAGAGGTGGTGGAATCTCTGTCTCTGGAGACATTCAAAACCCGCCTGGACGCCATCCTGTGCAACCTGCTCTAGGTGAATCTGCTTTGGCAGGACAGTTGGACTAGATGATCTCCAGGGGTCCCTTCCAGCCCCATATCATTCTATGATTTATTCTGTTAGAGCAGGGAAGAGGACTTAGCAAAAATAGCAGATTTTGTCTGCAAATGGGAGCAGTCACAGCTCCCATTCTGTTGTCCGCTTCTTACCAATGCATAAACAAGCACTTTAAAATGAAAATATAACTTCTAGAGTTTCAAAAGCAGCCAAAAATTCCCTGCCATTTGACAGAAAAAAAATTTTAAAAAAAGTCACTGGTTGTGCACAGCATTGTAAAACGAGGTTGCCTAAGTCCTGAGCAGTCCACTGCATTTTAAAGTTTCGATGAGACAGATATGTTGCTTTGGGTGGGATTTCAGGTATCCTAAAGGATACACCAGATCTCAAAATATTAGATATTTCTCAGGCATCAAAGCTGAAGAGCTCCTACTTCTAAAAAGGAAATGAGGATATATGGTAGGTGGAAAGGGCACAAACACCACATAAAAAGGCCAGGCTGCTGGCTATTAGAAATGTCTTTCCTTGCTCATAATTTTATGAGTTAGAACTCCTTACTTATTATTCTTCATTCTCTCCACAATCATTCAACATCCCCTGACTTGTTCCCACATTCACTGTAATGTATTTTTCACTAAGTTTGAGTTCACTCATTCCCCACCTAGCTACCTAACAATTTCTTTCCCCTCTTGTATATAAACTGAACAGTCAGATCCTAAAATAAATAAGTAAACAGATCATTCAGTTACCTGGTTTCTCCTCAGCAACAAATGAATAATTGTTTGGGGGAGATTTTGCTGAGTGGCTTTGTGGGCCAGCTTAAAAAGGAACACATGCCAAAGAGAAAATTGTGGCAGAAAAGCTCTGTGAAAGGTGTTGGAAACGGACAAAATAGGAAGGTGGAGTGGGAAAAGGAAGATAAATAAGATCAGATTTGGGCTTTGAGTGTTAAGACATCTGCATTTCAGATTGCAGCATGTAGCTGATTGCAAAGCAGCAGGAATGTAGCAGCATCTGTCTGCTAACCTCAGGAACTGCCACTGTTAAATTTTATTTCATTCATTTAATAAGTATCAATAAGAATCAGAGATGCTGATGTGTTGCAGCATTGGGAAAGAAAATGGCACTTATTGGCAAGTGAAAACAACTAAATGGGTCAGTTCTCCAATTCTGGATTTAAATCACAGTACACATACTTGCAAAGTATCTCATTTTCCATGTTCCTTCACCTCTATGACATAAGATTAGTGAACATCAGATCGTCACACCTGTATCACCTAGATGAATCCTTTAATGAAATGCATAGATAAGTATTGGAGGCAGATACTTTCTTCTAACAGCATGATATAAAATCACAGACTGTAGATTTGGCAAGACGTTGGATATGTTCTGTAAAATTACCCTGCTTACTAGCATAAATCTAGATAGTTAACGTATACCAACATTGGACACAGAAGGAAATTTTGCCATTTCAATGACAAAAGTATATAGACATTCCCAAAACAAATAATAGAGCATAAAATAATAACAAAAATAAGTAGAGCGGAAACAATTATTTCTTAATTCGCCGATTGTCCACAAAATCATTTGTGTATCAAGATGGAGAGTAGATTAGAAAATGTCAAATAAAAACCTAATGGATAAAATAAAGAAATAAAGTAATGTTATATTGTGTGGCTTCTCTGTGAAGTTATCAAGATATATAGACTAGTACTGATCTTTTCTGTATGACACAGAGAAACAAGAAGTTTAGCATATCAGCAGTGTGTAGTGCAGATTGGTGCCAGAAATGAAAATCCCAGCACTTATATGTGCCAATATTCAGTTAATCAGCCACTTTGAGCATAGTCAGAAGAATTATATGTTTAAACAATAAGTACCAAGGAACACATTTGTGTTAGGGTTTTTTTTCACCAAATGCCAACAGTGAAACTGGCTGAAGCACCACAAAGATTTGTTTCTTTCACAGAAAAGTTATTTGAACACATAGGGTCAGCATTTGCAATACTATAAGGATGCTAGAGATGCCAATAAACTCTCCTTCCTGGACTCTAAAGGATTTCCAAATTTCTAACATCTGGATGCCTCATACAACAGCCGTAGCATACATTCACATCTCAATCTAGAAGCACACATGTATATGTTATAAGGAATATAATTCCTCTTGACTTCTAGTTCGGAAAATCAGAGCCTACTTAAGGACTGTTACAAATTATGCAATTAAAGGTGATGTAAAGACCCTGAACTGCTTCCGAATAAATGCATCTTCTCACAAAGCACAGTTAAAGTCCATTCAGAAACATTTTCTGGTGTTCCAGAAACAGCACATTGCCTCTAATCAAAAAAAAAATGGTAAGTATAGGCAAAATTAACTAACCCAGTGCAAATATTGCTAGTTTGCTTTGGGGTGCATGATACATCTACTGGCATTGCACACCACCATGCAGAAGTACAGTAAGGTCTTATTTACCCTTTTGCAGCTTAACCAAACTATGTATACGTCCACTACTGTAAATCTCATTTTTTTGTAAAGTATGCCTTCTTCAAAGGGAAGAGTATTACAATTCATTTCATTAGGCTAAAAAAAGTGATATTTGCCATAAAAATAATAGCCACAACAATGACCCTTTGCTTTAGTGTCTTGCAGCTCACTGAGTTATCTCTCTCAAAAATGTCTTTTCTAATAGATTTTTTCCTACAAATACTGGAAAGTCTGGGTAAAAGCCATTCTTAGAAGGGCTATTAAGTACATTTACATAACTTCAATAGAGAGAGTTGACCATTTATAGTAACCAAGAGCCTACCCCACCACAGTTTATTAGTTTTGATGTTACTGGAAACAGCTTGAGCTTTGTTCTCATGATCAGTGATTGCACAGTAGCTGAACATTCAAAATGCCCTAGTTTCTGCCATCAACCTTGTCAGTTACATAGCAAACAGAGCCTATATTTGTATAGCTCTCTGGCTTCAAATGACTTATGTAGCATCTTCTCACACTGAATTAAACACTACCCTAAAAGTCTAATCCTTATTTATGATAAGATCCTTTTCACCTCTGTTCATAAAGGATGTACTCGTCTAAATGTCCCTCTACTCCCTGTCAGAGTATATATGAGACTTAGCACAAATGTAAATCTACTCCTAAATACACAAAAAGATGAAGTGACTGGGTAATGTATTGAAATAATTTCCTCAGCACTGCAAAGGATATGCACATATATCCCCTTCTCCTTGGGTGTCTATTACAACACGTATGTGAACATTTATTTGAATGCCGTTCTTTTTTAAAGGGCTTCCTGCACACTTATTCCATAGATCACAATTAATACCTGAAGGATACCAATAGTATGGTTTGTCCTCATAGACCAATATAAATAAAGACAATAGTGGGAAATCAATAATGTCATTAGATCAAGGGCACTTGGTAACACAGAGGCAAAAGCTGTCTCTTGCCCATATTTACACAGAATACCTCTAGGGGGGGAAGAATTCTCTACTTGTGTGAAAATTCTGAGCATTTGTGGCTGCAGAAGTTACTATCTAGTACATACTTCTACAGTCAGAATTCTTTTGTCAGTACATTTAAACCATGAAGTGCTTTTGCTGGTGATTTGGCTATTATGGAAGGAACATGACCTGTAAAGATGTTTTGAGCAGCTAAGCATTTTGCATAGATTATGGCAACGTGAGACATAAAGAACAGTGGTAAGAATGAAGTCTACTAAAGTCGATAGAAGCAGGTTTATTTTCCATATCACAGCAAGGACTTCATAATCTTCTGAACTAAAGGGAAACAAGTCCAGAAAAATACTCACAAAAATTGGGATTTGCGGGATCAGTTGGAAAACATTTCCCACCTGAAAAAATATATGCTTTTAAAATTACAAAGGCAAATAACACAAAGCTTCCTTCGGTGTTGCCAAGCAGGGATCACACCTGTGAAGGGAAGTATTATAAATGTCACTCTCAATTTCCTATTACATTTCCCATCTAGATTGCTATTGCAATCATTTTCTCAAGGGCTGTGATGAGGGCAGAGTGCAGACAGCAGGTCCAGGACCCTGTTTGCCAACCTGGCACACACTGGTACCTCATGAGGTACACCTGGACCACAGCCTTTCCAGACATCTCCTAGAGGTGAAGCTTTGTAGACCAGTGCTTCTCAGATCCGTGTCCCTGTATATATTCCTGTTCTTATGTATCTGTTCTCCTCTGCTGTTCTTAAAAGGAGCCAAGTCCCCAGGCAAAGCCAGCTTCTGCTGGACTTGGTGTATGAAAAACTACTTGAGATTTCAGTCCTGTCTCAAGAGAAACACCCAACAGTTCCTTCTTCAGCTGATGCTGTCAAATCAAACTGGCAGTAGGCTACATATATGATGAGTGATACCATTCTCAGAGGCCCCCATGATGCCAAAGAAAGGCTTTCAATGGGTTCCCAAGGGTTTTGGTTCCAGCCTCCAATCTCCTCAGGAAGCCACAGGAATACACAGCAATAATTCTTCCTGTTTTGCACCAGGCAATTAACTATTTGGCTACTGAATGGAAAAGGCTCTTGAGGCACAAAGAGACATTCTCCCACTAATATTGGTCAAAAATTGAACAAAGTTTACTGACCTTTATACTTTAATTTTATCACTGAAGCTGTTGCCTTATGCTCAACATCAGAGTTAAAGAGATTTGTGTTGTTACTTTTATTTTTTATTAGCTCTTGAGAACACTACTGCAGGAAAAGTCTGTCGGCACTTCCATTTAAAAAAAATAGATTTTCAGCAGTTTATATCTCAACTGCAAAATTCATTCTGGGTTGCAACTGGTCAAATAAATTCTTAATTGAGGAGTAAATGGGGATTTTTTTGAGGGGTTGTTTGTTTATTTTTTGTTTTATTTATTTCATGCATTTAAAAGATGTTTTGGTTATTTGAAAGCTAAGTAGACAGAACTCTAGAAGTAAAGAGATAAGCAATTTAAGCTACATAAAAAGGCTTTCATTTCCAAACAGTCTATAGTAAACTGTATTCATTTGCAAACAGTCTATAGTAAACTATAACAAATACACCTTGGCTTTTTAAAAACAAAATAAAAACAGGATAATTATTCACTTTAAAACATTTTTGTATTGGCATCAGTGTTCACAATTGAACAACTGGCTAACTATCTGCGGATAAAGTGTGTGTAGATAACATTTTTAGGCCCTGGATTGATGTAATGTTTTAGGTCAGCTTCCAAATGTCTTTATTCTATCTTCTGTCTTAAAAATAGAAGACAATTCTTATATAGACATCTCACCAAGTACAGAAGAAGATCCAGGTATATAGTTGAACAGGGAATTACAACCAGAGTTTTCAAAAAGGTAAACTTCTAGCATATCATTTGCATTTACATGTCACGTGCAGCAGTTGCAAACAGACCTCTCAGCTACCTATAGTCATTCTGTGGTTGCATTCAATAGCAATTTAGCTTTCCATTAAACACACTTTGTAGAATGGATAGGTAGACTGACAGTAAAAGAAACATGACCCTAAGGGCCATCGGTTTAACTCCAACAAATGTGGGATGCAGAAAAAGTGCTACAAAACCGGAGAATACAGAGTCTTTAAAAAGCTCTGAGGCAAAGAATTAAAACACCGTACGAGCATAAGGCAGAAGTCTGTGGAGAATATCAGGGTAGTTAAGAGGAAAGAAGGTGTCATGCTTAGCCATCATTATTGATGCAACAACAAAAAAGAACAGCTATAGAAAGACAATATAAACAACTACAGAAAACTGCTTTACACTTTTACATATGTTCTTGGGGCCAGATGTTACCTTCTTGTGAGAATAAGGAGAAGTTTTTATCTGAAATTGAGATTGAACACGGTGAGCGGACACGAGGATGCTGATGTACGAGAAACCTGCTATTAAAAGTTGTCTACCACGAGTCTTCTGAGCCAGAGACTGTTTTCAAGACAATTAGTCAAAGGAGACAGGTAAGAATGGCAGCTGCTGAAGTACAGAAATTCAGATTTACAGGTAGTAATTGTGGAAGAGGACCTTAGTGAACAACATTTAAGAGAGCCCAGTGAGTTCCCTACACAGAGCTAATGGATATGCAATACATGCTGTTTCACCGACAGCCTAGGGTACTATGAAACAATTCCCCAGATAGCAGAGCTAAGCCCTGACACTCATGTAATTAAATGAGCCAGGGAGAGATATAGCTTTAGCTTTTGTAACTAAAGGTACTCACACACACCCACACACATACACACAAACATGCAAACACATGTGTATACACACATTATTGTTCATCCTATATGCAGTAACATCTTCTAGAAATACAGTATTTCAGTCATATGTGATTTACTGTCATCAGTCAATGCATTTTATCACTGAGACTTGGATCCAAATATAATGCGTAACATGTAACAAAGATATTTCAAAATGTCCTGAAAACCCTGTCTTTTCCTTCCTTCCTTCTCTCTTCCTTCCCTCTCACTTGAGATACGTTTATTCCCTCAGAACTCTTTCAGTCCTGTCAGGATAAAAGTTTAAATAATTTCTTCAGTCTTTGGTCATGTTCATCACTTAGTGAGGAGAGGAGGTATTTAATACAGTTACAAGAATGAAAGAGAAAGTAACACTTCAATTAGCAAAGAGTGTGCACTGACAAAGAAAGAACTTTCTCAGGTTGCTAGCAACGCTTAATCTTGCTTTATACCTTCAGTATAAGAACATCCCTTTTAGCACTGAGCTAAAATCCTGTGGTATGTTTGCATTTAATTCACTGAATGGAAAGTTGTACTTTGATTCCGTCTTTAGCAACAGCCTGCTATGTATTTTATATTGTGAACTCAGACCTTGAATTTATTTGGTTCATGTTTTGTTTTTATTTTGTAGTAAGCTGCAAAGCAGAATAATGCAGCACAGTTTCTAAAATTCAGGTTTTCAATAGTCACATAGGCATATATTTCTTAGCTTGGATTTATCTCAAGCCCTAGATTCTGCAGTCCAGTCTGATAATGCGTGCAGACAGTAGACATCGGAAAATATGTCCTTGTGTAAACACAATATAGCTGAACCTGTTTGTCAGGATGGAAAGGTGTATGAAAGGACATTGCACTTTGTGCCCCAAAGGGAAAATATGATGTACTATCCAAGGCAGAGTATTAATCATAGCTGATATTTCTGGACAATAAAGTAGAGTAATCCTTGTGAACAATCTCTCTTCAAGGATAAAAAGGAAAAATAAGGAACTGGCAGTATTATATGAAATGACATAGCCTGACATGGGATAAAGCTAGAAGCATCTCAGAAATCTCATCTGGAAAACAGCTTAATAATTGCTACATGGTTTATTGTGGCTAAGGTAATTTTTTCTCCTACTACATCAGGGTCATTTTCTTGCTTGTACCACAGACACCTGGGCTCCCTGCAAAGCTGGCAAACCTGTGCTAAGTGAAAGCACTTGTCCATTTAGACTTGCAGAGTTCACAAGGTTAGACCATTTCTCCTGCAGAAGCGAAAATGTTAGCACAATTTCAAAACCCCCAGAACTGGATGTGCAGACAGTAATATTGTTACCCACTCCTACAAGACTCTTCAGCTGTTAGATGTCTGATAGGTACCAGTATCAGGGGATGAAACACAAATTACATGATTAGGCACAGCAGGTTCAGTTTTAAAGAAACATTTCTCTTCACAATGAATGTACTGAACAAACCTGGGGCCAACGTACAGCTTTAGGGCAGTAACACTGGGAACAGGTGCAATGAGGGAGTTTGCTCCAGTTCTGACTATGCAGTGTCAGGAGCACTGGAAACCTCCTCTGACATTTCACAGAGACTAAGTTCTTTTGATTATCAACTGTGCAAAGTATGACTTCTTTCTAAAAGCAGAAAAAACTGTATGTTAAAATGGATAGAATGAGGATGTTTTCCCACACAGTAGATCCGTACAAATCTAGGTTGAAAACAAAGAAGACAAAGAAATGCAAGAAATTTGGAAAACTGCAACTACAGAAGGAAAAAAAACAACAACAACAAACAAACAACAAACAAACAAACAACAACAACAAAAAAATGGCCAAAAAGCCACTGAAAATTCTGTACTTATGAAAGCCAAAATCAAGTATTTGTCATTCTCTCTTTAAGAGATCATGAGATCATCAAGCATTTAGACTATAAACCCTGGGATTTAACTCACGTGGGACAGAAATGTGGCCACAATTCACCATGTCCAAAGAAATGTTCCTGCTCTTCATCATCCTGAGGAGAGGGCTCTGAGACAGTCCATAATATTTCAAATGCGTTATAGCTAATGTACAGTTTCAGGTTCAAGATAAAACACATTGTTTCTTTCTTTGGGAAGTTTCAGGGTTACATTGTACCTGTCTTCTTGGTGAGTGGGCAAAAACTGAGGATGGAGGCTGGGAAATGCTTTTGGCCAAGAATAGCTGGTGCCATACTGTGGCTCTGCGACCCTTCCTGCTGCTGCTGCCACTGACTGCCACAGGAGTTCCAGGCAACACTGCACCTTCCCTGGTCCCTCTTGCCTTCTCCATCCTCACCACTTTCTCAGTCTTGTCTGTTCTTGCCCCTACCCCTATCCCCACTTCCCTGCCTCTCCACAGAGTCTCTCTGGGCAGCAGTGGGACATACAGTACTGCACAAGCAGTAGAAAAGGCTCCCAGATCAAAACTGAGGCATGCTGGTCACACCAATTGCCTCTGCCCAGGTCCTGGTCTCTCTTTGCGTGCAGCTGGGGTTGGCCAGGCCCAAAGAGGAGACTGGTGAAGTCCTTTGTGCCAGACAGTCCGACCTCTGACACGTCATGCTCTGCAGGCAAGGTCATCAGCCTCCAACTAGCCTAATCATTGGCCTCACTATCCTCCTTAGTGAGAAACAGAGAGAAATTACACCTATGGTTCAAAATAGGTACATAGGACACATGTTTCCTCAATGGTTCATGGAGAAGGAAGCGTCAACAGCTCATCTTAAAGCAGAGAGTGTTGCTTCCCTTTCCATATGTCAGCATGGCCCACATTGAGGATAGAACAAATCAGCTACAGGTGGATATCTGAGCCCTTGACAAGGGTCTGTCCTCAGTTACAGCCATTTACAGAATGAACAGCTTGCTCTCATGCTGTTTGCACCTCGTGCCCCCAGCCTTCATGTGCCCCAGCTCAGGCTGATACTAGTGCTATTACATATCCAACAAGTGAACAGCATGCTTTCAAGTGACACCTCTCAAGTGCTCCACAAATGCCTTTTATTTTAAAATATTTGTTTGGGTTTAAATTTTTCATCTAAAATACAAAATTAATGTAGCAAACAATGAAAGAGAGAAATATTTTATAAAGATACTTACCGGGGGGGGAAGAAAAGATAAAAAGAAAAGGAGCTCTTCATTTTGATGCCTAAAAATGGAGATTTTTCAAAATGTTTCTGTAACAGTTTTCTTTGTTGTCTGATCCAGAGCTCAGTGTAGTAGGATTTAACTTTTAGTGTCACCATGAAATTCAGTCTGCAGCACATGAAATGTTAATGTAATGCATAAATGTGCAATTCAAATAAACAAGGTGATGTAAACAAACAAGTATCGAATCTGTGAAATATTCCACAGTTTGCAAGTGCCATTAGGCACAAAAATAATGGATTATTTTGCCCATTCAAACTTTGACTTGGTTATATCTCTTCTTTTCCAAACAATATTGCACTTATTCATGCAAAGAGCACAGGACTTCCTCTAGATGTGAACCAGTCCTACTTAAATGCCATCAGTAAAGCTATGTGGCTTAGCACCAACTGAAACTTAGCTTCCTTGTGCAGGAGATACTAATTGGGCCACCACGGAAGGACAGCTATGGCTGTTAAGCACTCCTTTACCTCTTTCCAGTTTATGAAGCTCAAGGGGTTATTTAATTTGAGATTCAACACACTTTTACCTGCATCTTTTGCACTATACTCTCTGCACCTGGGTTTGAATGACTGAAATAACCCCAGTATGTGGTAAATGCTGCATTTCACCTTATCTTAAGTTGGAACCTTATACATAAGGCCTACTCCAGCAACCTCCAAAAATACAGTGTCTCCTACAGTGAAACGAAGAGGACAGTATTTTCCTGCTGTTATGAGGTAAATATACTAAATAACCCAGGTTCACAGATACTAAGCAGTGTGGTCATTTAAATGCCTATGCTATAAGCCAGAAGTATGAATAGAGTTCAAAATAATCTAGTACTCTAATGAATACATAAATCGAGCATTTCAATAGGATAGTTAAAATCAAGTGATTACAGAAGGATTACCTCATGAGTGTTTGGACTACAGTTGTGCTATCTGTAGTTACACATTTAATTAAAGCTGCTTATGAGCATCAGAAAAAAAAATATTGATAGAATATGCAATAGAACATATTTTTTTCCATTTTAGTTGAATAAAATTGACAAATATTAATGCTGGGTCTACACTGCTGGATTTTTCTGATGGAGAATGTCATGCCATGTTCCCAGATAGAATGACAGAAGCTGGTTCACACCTTTTTTGGAGCTAAATCCCTCCATGATTGACCATTCAGGTCCACCCATGGTACAGGGCATGGTCCAGCTCTCCTCAGCGCTCAGCTCTGTGTTTTAAGTCACCATTGGGGTTTTATCTGTGAACATTCTTATTTTTTTTATTTCACTGTACCTGAAATAATAGGGCACAACTATCAGAATGACATTTTCACAGTACTGTGTTGATGGTAGGTGTTGTATTGTCTGGGGCATTTGCTTGAGGGCAGATGAGGTTGCTTAGGAGTGCAATCTAGCATGATATGATGTATGATAGTGTACAAATGACAGTATAACCTCTGTAAGGTAGGCAGAGGTAAACCTGAAAAATCTCATCCTTGTTGCTTGCAATGAGAGGTCACTGTAGTGTCCCATATGGAACCAGTTTGCTCACTCAATTACAGGGACCCAGCAATGACATGCATTGCTGTTGTGCTTTAACGCCAGTAGGCAGCTGATGTTAACACAGCCGCTCACTCACTCTTCCCCTCAGCGGGATGGGAAAGANTGGGGTGGTGTGAGGAGCAAAAAATGCCTTGACGCTGTGTAAGTACCGCTCTGCAACAATTAAAACATCTCTGTGTTATAAACAGTGTTCTCATCACAAATGCAAATCATAGCCAAATACAAGCTACTATCAAGAAACTCAACACTATTCCAGGCCAAAACTAGTACAGTTGTGAAAAGCCAGAGAATCACAACCCATTCATGTCTCTTTCTGGTCTTGAACATGAGCAAGAGAGAAAAGCTAGGACATAAGATACTTGGATAATATCATATCCTCCTTAAGTTTAAATGTATTGCATATTTCTCCTCAATTTATCTGTTTTAAACATCTGATTTGGGAAGTAAATTACAAAGTTATGCTTTCTAGTGAAAATTGACATAAAATCATCTTTGGAGAAAAAAATTAAGAATTTCTATGTTCTTGTGTATTAGTAGTTAAGTGTTTAAATATCCAACAATGCATAATTGTCATGGGCAGAGTGGCTTGAGCAGGAGCCAGAGGAGAAAGAGGGGAAAAACCAGGGAGAGCACACTACTACAATCATGGAATCATGGAATTGTCAGAGTTGGAAGAGACCTCTAGAGATCATCTAGTCCAACTGCCCTACTAAAGTAGGATTGCCTACAGCAGATTACTTGGGACTGCATCCAGGTGGGTCTTGAAGGTCTCCAGAGAAGGAGAGTCCACACCCTCCTTGGCAACCCGTTCCAGGGCTCTAGCACCCTCACCATAAAGAAGTTTTCCTCATATTTGGATGGAACTTCCTATGTCCCAGCTTGTGCTCATTGGCCCTCATCCTGTCACTGGGAAACACTGAAAAGAGTCTGGTTCCATCCTCCTCCAATCCAACCTTCAGATGCTTGTAAGCATACGTAAGGTCTCCCCTCAGCGTACTCTTCTCCAGGCTGAAGAGTCCCAGCTCTCTCAGCCTTTCGTCATAAGCGAGACTCTCCAATCCCTTAATCATCTTTGTTGCCCTACACTGGACTCTCTCCAGTAGTCCCCTGTCTTTCTTGAACTGGGGAGCCCAGAACTGGATGCAGTATTCCAGTTGTGGCCTCACCAGTACAGAGCAGACGTAGAGAATGAGCCCTTTCAGCTTACTGGCCAGACTCTTCCCTCTGCAGCCTAGGATTCCATTGGCCCTCTTGG
>VXBW01005562.1:0-26783 GCA_013400375.1 Thinocorus orbignyianus | reverse complement strand
ATCAGAATAACCAAACCCACATTCCTTTTAAATAGTCCTTAGGCTTTTCACAGACCACTGCTTATAGTATTCTCTATGGGAATACCTTATTCCCCAAGCATTAAAGATGGGGATTTCCCATCAAAAAATCTAGAAGAGGCAGAGAAAATGAGAATAAATCCCTGAATGTGCCCCACGTTTTTACAGACCTCTGCTGTTGTATGGGCCAATTATATTGACACAAGTGGTTCAACAGGAACGTGCTGTTCCAACAAGCAAAAAAGAGAGTGCTAGGGAGAGATAACCAGCGATTAGAAGGGTAGGGAGAATTGAGGTTCTCTCCTTCCACTGGACTTTGAGTCTCCCAGCATGAGGTCTAAGAACAAGCAGGATACAATGTGTTCCAGAATTGCTAAAATTGAAAGCACATAATTCTTTTATCATAGCAATCAACAATGAAGTCCTTTTTCCACTCTGGAGCAACTCCTGGCCATTATTGTGTCATCACAGACCAAGACAATATAACTGACTCAAGCTGGGGTGCAGTCACTTACGGTTACAGGCAGAGGAATCTCCAGCAATGCGATAGCGATGTAGGCTGTCAGCGAGACTTCGTTGTCCACTCCACCCTGCAGAGAAACACAAAGTAGATCCTGACTTATCTTAAATCTTTTCTTCCATTCCAGTGGGTACAGTTTATTTGGCATTGTAAAGTTTTAGCTTGCCTCCTGCCCCTTGCAGCTGATGTGGAAGTGTCAATACCACTTATAAAGTGCAGGCTAGCTTTCATTCTTCTTCTTATTATTATGGCGATCATACATAATGGCCTTTGGACCCCTAATTCTTGCCATTGACACAGGAATTTCCTATCTCCCTATATACTCAAGAAGCTCAACTGGACACATCTTTCTTATCATCAAGTTCTAGACTCACAAAAAATCCAACCAGGCAGAAGTAGTACCTTCATGGCATTGTTCAGGAGTGTCCCAGAACTGTGGAAGCAGCCATTCTCCTTCTGCTTTCGAGTGAGCCAGGCCAAAGCATCCTGGATGTGCTTCTCATCTATGAAGATGTGAGGCTGGGCCTGGGCAAAGGACTTGAGGACGAAGGCTGTGAGCCTGTAAAGGAGAAAGAGCAGTGAAAGGTCTGAGCAAGCCTGTTGTCCATTTCATGTGACAGGGTCCATGTGCACATCATCTGTCTGGAGAAAAGGAAGGTGGCCTGGGGAACTCTAGGACAGTTAGTCAGACGCGTGTATATTATGCCTTCACCTCAAAAAAATCTGTCAAAAATCTGCTTCCCACCCTGATTTTTTGTCCCTCTCTTGGCTCATAAAATCCTGTGATCCCTTTGCGTTGATAGTACAGTTTGTTGACCTATATCTAAACAAATCTCTTTGGAAAAAATAGAGAACTGCATGCCAATAAGCTCAACATCTGCATAACAGTAATACTCAAAATGAGAGGGAAGAATAATTAAATCCCTGTTAGTTCATGGTCTGCCAGCAGGACTTTTGCAGTAGAAATCCATATCTCATGGATTTCCCAGAACTCCCCAGAGATTTAGAGTGAAGAAGATGTTAAAAGAGTTTTTGCTAGAGTCGTTACAAGTAGTGATGGAGAAGAAGCAGGAATGTGGTGAGAAGCCAGCATGCTGTCAAGAGCTAAGAATTGTTTCAGAAACTAAAAGAAGACCAACAGTGATGAAATTATCCATTCTGGCCCTTACCTAAAGTTGAAAACGCATGGCAATTATATGCTGAAACAACTAAAAACTTTACAGTAAGTCACACTGGCAACACACACGCTCCTCCAGACTCTCTTTTCTTAGTAACACACAAACACTCTTGGCATATGAAATGTCTGCTCCCTACTTCCCCAATTTATCTTCATTTCCTTCTTGTCTGTTATGATCCTCAGAGTTGCTGGTGGGAGAATGTGCATAACTGGCTGACGCAGCCTGTTTCACTAAATAGGAGGCAGCAAAGTTGCCCTGGAAAGACTGCTGGTCTACAACAGCATTTCCTGTTAGGCAGCATTTTTTATAAATGTGTAGGTAAGGAAAAGGAACATATAGAGGAGGCATAGGTACATTGAAATCTCACCAGGTGTTCCCTGGTTGGCCATAACGTGGTCCAAAGGTACTGTAAGAGCCATCTGGGTGCTTGTAGTTCAGCTGCCTCTGATAACCTAGAATTTAGAGTTAAAGAAAGATTTAGATGCCAGAGAAAGTCTGCTGAGGGATGGGGGAGCAGAAAAACAGCTGTATCAGTAAAGGCAAAGGAGAGAGGTGTAGGTCAGTCCTATCCCAGCCAAGAAATGCTGGTATGTCCCCACCTCCACACGCTGCTTGCACTGCATAAGGAGAAGCATCACTTGCCTTTCTTCAGAAGGAAAGCAGGGCACATAAATGGCAATGAGCACTGTAGCAGGTTACCCAGTTAGCAAGCAGAGAAAAGTGGGTGCAATGATTAGGTACTCAAATTCTTAAGCAATAGAAAATAATAAAGGAAAATAATAGAGGAAAAAGCAGTGAAGAGTCTACTAAGACATACGGCAGAGATCATCTGTGCATGACAGAAGTTCTCTTTCCACATCTGGCCGACATTTGACAGAACCACCCCAGGAAGGATCCGGAAAAAAAGCAAAAGCAGAAGTAAAAGCTGCGTCCCAGCTCACCGCTCACTAAGTATCCAATGGCCTTGGATTNGCAGTGCCCATGATGTCACCTGGGGAACAGGAAACATCAGAGGTATAGCAGCAAAACTCAGGGCTGGCTACCAGAAGGAGCTGCTGAATGAGAGAAGCAGGAGATGACAGAGAAGAACAAAAGAAAATCTGGATTGATAAAGATTCTGGAATGAAACACAGAGCAGCAGAGAAAAAGGAAAAGAGGAAAATGAGAGAAAGGGTAGGGCTCTAGCAGAGAACCCTGAAAAAAAAGGACATGCAGAAAGGGGAAAAGAAAGAGCACAACTGGAAGGGAAAGTGCTCAAGACAAAAAGGATGAAAGGGAGGAGTGAGCTGTTCTCGAAATCAAGAGAAAAAGCTGTGAGGGAGGAGTGAGTTGCAACACAGAAGGGAAGAAACAGCACATGGTTCTTTCTCCCTGGTTGCTCACTCACCCAACACTGAGAAATATGCTCTGCTTGAGTATTGTACCACATTAGAGGGGAGCAACAGGGAAAACTTCTCTTTCACAGGCACTCCTGAGAGAGAAACAAGACACAAATAGCTTCAGTGAAGTCCCAAGAAATGGCTAGTGAAAGGGGAAGGGGCCTCAGTGAAACAACAGGAACAGTTCCTATTAGAAATGCCCTGATTTCAACCACTTTATTTTCCCCTGGCTATAAGGCAATCTCTGCATGAAACCACTCCCAGCCACTGTTGGGCACTGTAGATCACATCTCTACATCTCTTAACTTGGCATGCTAGAAAGCAGGAGATAGCATTTGTAACACCAGTGTCAGTACACACAATGGAACAGGGATGCTAAATCTAGCTTATACCCTGATGCTTAGGCAAGATGGTCCATTCTCTAGAGCTTTCTTCTGTCTTAGGTCTCAGGGTCCCAACTGATGGGTTATGTTTTGATTACCTAAAAATATCAGCCTACTTGGAGTATGGCATCAACATCCTCCTCCTCCAGCTACATCCCGCCCATCTAACCACAGAGGAACAAATGGAGAGAGCGGAGAGAGAGTGCTTTACCTTTCACACAGAGCACAGAGTTCTGAACTGTTTCCTTCTCAACTCCTTCAGGCTTGGGTGGGATGAAGGAAAACAAGAGAAGTGAGAAGTTGGTGAGATGGGAAGTACAAATAGACAGAGAAATCCTTAACAAGGGTGGAGGAATATGTGAAAAGTGAATGATCTCGAGAGGGAGAGGCAGACACAAACCCTCCCTGATATACAAAGCACTGAAATAATAACTTAAGCAAGTACAAAAACCATGAGCCTATGTGATTGGTGTTTAGGTGGAGGATCAGAAAAACTAAAAACACTGCAGGACTATCACATGGATGACCTGCAACCACTGTATGCAGCAAGAGACAATTAACATCCCTGCAACAAGAGGACTGCAACGTTACAGCAAGTGCTTTTGTTAGCAAAAGCTCACAGTTGCGCTAGAGGGCTGTCCTGAAGAGATGTCTGCAGTGCTGTTTATCATAATGCTGCAGATGCCTTAGGGACAAACATTGTGTATGTTGGTAATGGAAAGGGAAGAGGTTGTGCACTGTAACATCTGGTGACACTACTGATACCATACAACAGATTAGGCAAGTATCAGGGGTTTTTTATGATACAGAGAAAAGCTAAGAACATAAAATATACCTACCAGATTACCACACGCAGTATAATAAACTAGCATTTTCCTATAAAGCGTATGTAATACTGTCACATAATATTTCCTTCCATACCACACAGCATCAGTGACTCTTCTTGACACAGGAAATTGATAACTGTAAAATTTAGCATGTTTTCATGGACTTTCATAGTACCTGGAGTTTTGAGGGGTGTTGAATTTCCGTAAATATTTGTGAATTCCCCACCTTTATCCTGGTGCCAGACGATGGTAGCAAACCAGAACTGCATAGCACTCAGCTTAAATGACCATTTGCTCAGCACTCAACTAGCACAGAGGTGGGATGTGCCAACTGGCAAACCTACTGGGGCTGAGTGAAAAGGAGAGAAACAGTAAAGATGGACTATTGAAATAGGAGGGGACAGGTAGAGGATAAAGGGAAGGATAGATTGGAGTAGGAAACCTGCTACAGTAGGGGATAGGGGAATTTTAGACTACCAGAAGACACTGTGTTATTAAGCTGTAGTCTTTATGCAGCCCTGCCAAAATACAAAGATGATGTAAGACCATCATACCACCACATTGCATAGTGATCTCACAGAATCACAGAACAAGTCCAGGTAGGAAGGCACCTCAAAAGATCATCTTTCATGGGAAAGGGAGACTAAATGAGATTATCTAGCACCCCGTCCAACTGCATCACAGCGTACACTCTAGCCCATGGGAAAACTCAGTCCTCCCCTTCCCACAGCCCACATACCTCCACCAGCAACTGTCTGATGACCGTGTCCTTCCGCCCTTTCTCAGGGGTCTCCACGATGGTGTTCCCACAGGGCTGCTGGTTCTGCAGGGCCTCAGCGCTTACTGAGAACTCCACCTGCCCTGGAGCAAACAGGGGTCAACTGCCTGGGCAGTGCCAAGCAGTGGGAGTCACTGCCACTTCCAGGAGTTTCAACTTGCAGGCCCATGGATAGGGATTCTCCTTCCAACAAGAACATAGCTATGCATAACAGAAGCTATTCTGGAGCAGGTGAGCTGCACTGCTTTTGAGAGGTGAGTCTATTCTGGTGACTGTTTTCCAGAAGCTAGGACACCACAGTGGTCAGACTCACCAGCCCCCCTGCTGTTCAAGCACACTGCTACCACAGCGTGTAACAACAGTGAAAATAACATATGACGATAACACAGGGCAACCATCCAATCTCTGGGAGGGATGGAGCTGACAGAGCACCCCTGATGGACAGGAGTATTTCTGCCTTCAGAAGGTGCTGTCCAAGGGCTATAAGGTTTGATGGTATTGCATGCGGTGTCAGATACGGCCATGAACACTCTGACTTCACCAACCTTTGCCTCTCAAGTAACCCCAGGTAAGACAGACACTTGGTTGCAGTGCTTCCCAGGAAACACTCCCTAACATTCCCCTCTCATACCTGATACTGAATAGGGAGAACAGTACAGAGAAACCATCCCTGTGTTTTTCAGCACCCTGAGACCTTTACCTATGGAATTGGGAGACACCAGCCAAGCCACAGTTTTCCTCCCATTCTCGCAGAGACAATGAGACTCTTCCTCCTTTTCCACTGGAGTAGCCAGGAAATGAGTAGACTGAGCCAGAGTCACACTGACCTGCCAGTTGTAGAAAGAGGTGCAGTCAGGGAAGGGTGACCATGAGAGACAGGGACGTAGAAAGTCATAGCAACAGCTATTTCTTCAGTAGCAAAGGAGCAGGGAGCTGGAGCTGTGGGTTCTATGTTTGGAGTATATAACAGGAACAACATAAGAACTTCAGGGATAAAGGGTCTAGGGCTACTGAGAGATAAGATAAGGTGAAGGCAAGGGGTGTACAAGTACATAGAAGGATTTAAACCTTCCTTACCCTGATGCAGGTGGTCAGGTAGTTGAAAACGGTGGCTTTCAGCGTGAAGGACTCACCACGCACCACAGAGTAGGGCATGGTGAGCTCTACAAAGAAGGGCTGGAAGGCTCTGAGGAACACTGTTGAGGACAGGCCAAAGCCCGTCTCTGCTGAAGTGCAGAATGCATTAGCTTTCCACTCGGTGATGGTGTCTGGGATGGTCACATCTAGATCAGCATTTCCCTCAGAGCTGGTGAGGCAAGGACACAGGGGTGATTTTTATGCCATTTCGGTGATGACCTGTACTCCTTTCAGCCTACTCAACAGCACCGCTTGTGTGAAAGATGGAGTGCAGTATGTTTATTCCTGTAGGGCCCCCCCATAGCTTCTTCCAGACCCATGACCACCCCTTGAACAAACCTAACAATGGCTGAAGGTAACTCCATCTCAGAGGATTGCCAAGTGATCTCTGCAAACAGTGAAGGACTTTTTTGGCATTGAAAAGACTTGGCAAATGTGGAGATTTGTGTTTTCACATTATAAAACCAGTTTCATTAAAAAGGAAGGAACTAGCCCAAGGTCCTCACCTTACAGATACTAAACTCCAAATCCAAGTTTCTGGGAAATACTTTCGGACTGTCTCCGTCACCTCTGTAGGAGTACTTAACGTGGCATAAAGTCTGTGCGCCTGAGGGCCTGTATGTGATGAGATGGAAAAGACATCAACTACTGATAATTCCAAACAAGGAAGAGCTACATCAGCATCATGCATCAGTCTGAGAAAGCAGCTACAAGAAGCTGTGCTGGCAGCAGACGCTTGTTGTGGCTGCAGTAAGCACCGATACCAGCAACGGTGAAGTTTCAGGGTCAGGGCTAGCAAGAACCAGCCTTCCAGGACTTCCTGCTGGTCTCTAGCAAAACTCAAAGTTTGTGGGCAACACTTCTAATATCCAAACAAGGATATTAGAGCAAAGAGCTATTTACGACCTTCTGTTCAAACAGCCTTTTCCCTTTTGGATACAGTCTGAACATGACACCCTTCTCCATTCTATCAGGCCAGCTAGCAACGGAACATGCCTCTGTGCAGTGTTTTTTGTAGGATCACTGTGACTCAGAAAACCACCTCGCTGCCAAATCTATGGCCTCCTGAAGAACTAGGCTGAAGATGCTTAAAATAAAAACATGCAGTTGGAATTTGGAATGAGTGAAAATAGACTCCTTGACTAAAACAAAAATTTCCCCTGCAAAAATTATTCCCAAAAAAAAGTATTCTGAGTTTGGGACAAAGTTTGGTAAAAAAATAAGCCTTTGTTGACACAAAAAGGGGTTGGGTGGGCCTTGATTTGCTTGGATTTTCCAAACATAAAGGGAAATCCACCCAAACAGATAAAGAAAAGTTCTTAACTAAATGCTAGCTTTGGTCACCTTTACTTAGGCTACATTAATTTCTACATTTAGATAAAAATTGTGTAGCAATTAACCATACTGTCTGTGCAACATGCACCTCTCAGGGCATGAGTGAAAGATGCTACAAGAGCTGTATCATATAGCTCCTAGCAAGAGTGACAGGTGGCTCACTTGTATTTGTCTGCCATGGTATTTCAGTCTTCTTACTGCTGCCTATTTCAGGTTAAACTAATTAAAAACTACTTATCCTGCATATTAGCAACTTCTGTCAGAGCCTGACATTGTCTTAAAATTGGACATGTACATAAACACAGGTCCTTGTGTGAAGGGAGAACTCTCTGGATCAGTTATCCAGCTAGAATAACTTACATTTTCTAGGATATTTCCTTTAATATGCGACTCTGGAGGGTGACATGGCCAATTCTGTTGCCCAAACTGTTACAGTGTAAGAGTTGAGATAGGTCTTAGAAATAGGGTGGGTCCATTTCATACTGGACTTCTGCCACTTGCATCTTACCATTCCAAGCCTCCGAAGTCTACTGTCACTGAAAATTTTCTCATACACTTCATCTAATTTTGACCATACATAAAACTGGGTGAGTCAATGGGGGCAGACTGAAATATTGGAGATCCCTTAAACAGTATCTAGGGAAAAAAGTCTAGTGCAAAAGCTTAGTGAACATTCGGCAGCAGAATAATACACTCAGCTCTGTTGGAATCTTTGAAAACTATCTGGTTCTGCTGAATTCTCATGTGCAGTTATCAAAGCTTCTCAGCAGACCTTCAACTCAGCAAAAGAGATCTACTCCACAGTCATGCAGAAGCTGACATCTGTGAACCCAACTGCTTCAGTACTACTTCCAAGGGTTCAGTCAGTCCGCAACCTCAGCTCTTGCTCGAGTATTCACCCAAAAACAGACTGGGGATTCCCAGTCAGGATCTTTGTTCAGAACAGAGGGGATAACAAAACCCAGTTCCTTTACCGCTTGTCCTCATTGCATGCACTCCCGGCGCTGCTGCATTTGAAAAGTGGGCTGCTGCAGGCATGTAATTCTCCGTGCTGCAATACCAAGGTTTCCTCACCTTGGTATTTGTGAAAATCTTTAAACCCATTTCCTGTGGAAGAGAAATCCAACATGATTTTTTTTTGTTACTGAGTCCTGTTGAGGTTTACACAGCAGATATGACATTGGTATTTTACTGCCTGAAAAGGAGAAGCTGTAGCCCCCCCAACCCTGGGTCTGGGTGCCTCAGAGAGACCAAAGTACAGATCCCTTTTTTCTCTAAGGCACTGGTTCCAGTCCAATCAAACCTAGGGGTCAGGATGAGCCAGGGAGCAGGTACAGATCTTCCTCTCTGGAAGGAAATGTCCATACTGATACTGCTTAAGGATGTATTGATTTATTTGGAGTAACTGTAATGGCACAGGATTATTTACCACCTATTAGAACCTCATTTCAAGTCAACCTGAAAGGTTTTCCTGAACAAAGAAAATTTTGAGACTTATCCCCTTTCCAGCAAGTCAGGAGCAGAGCCGGCAAGCCAGGTGAAGCTTATGGCTCTTACTGAACTTGCCTCTGGATAAAAGTTAGTGTCAGATCATCCAGACTCACAAACCCTTCCCTTGTTGTGTTGCACCATGCCACAGAAGGCTCAAGCATTCTCAGTCCTTCTCCCACTCCATTCCCTAACCATGCAAGAGAGCTATACCTTTAAGATGCTGTAAGTGTCCTCTTCATTCATCTCCACTACTGGAGAATAGGTGATCCCATTCAGAACTATCTTCTTTAAGGGTACGCAATTCTCCAGAGGATCCTCCAGGAGCACCCCTGGACCATGATAGTCATGCACTTCTTTCACTGGCACCAAGCTGTACACCTAGGCAGAAAGAGCCAAGGATATTTGGCATTTTCCATGTCCACTGTCACAAAACACAACTGCGGGAGCTGGATGCAAGCACCATGACAGTGACATCACCTGCACATACATCCACATTGCCATGATCCTCCTTCCAGTGGTGGTAGCTAATGGGAATTTGGGAGTCAAAAAAGAGATCTGAATTTGCCTCTTGTTATGGACAGCATGTTACTCTGGTTATTACGGCTCAAATATATAACAAATTACACTCATTAGCCCATCTGCAGTCCTTTGTCCCTACTCAGGGGTTGTTGTTTGCTACTTGGCACAAGGGGAGTAAGTTCTCTGGCACTTCCAGATGCCACTCCAAGAAAATTTAGTCCATGGATGGAGAGAATAACTAAAAACTCATCCTCAAACTCACGACAGTGTTTGGCTCTGGCCAAGCGAAGCAGTTGCCTTAAAACAGCTTCCTAATTGCCATCCCCACAGTTGCACAAAACCCCTAAGAAATAGATGCTGCCCAGACTTCATCCTTTTGCCCACTGAAGAAAGAGTACAGGACAGCTTTCCCGTGTCAGTACTGACAAGAGGGATTGTTCAGTGTTTCCACCCCAGCACTGGGCTGTGCTTGCTCTTACCAGGCTCTCAGTTGCTCCACGGACTAAGCACTTACAGAGCTGGGTGACAGTTCAGCTTCTGGCTTCATGAGGAGAACACTCTTGTCCACAGCACGGACAGCACAGAGGGAGTTTGGGGAGGCTCTGAACAGCAAGCGAGCATCAGAAGAAGGCAGGCCTTCAGAAGGAGAGAAGCTCAAGTCCACCTGCAGCCACAGGAAAAGCTAGGTCACAGATGCCCTATCCTTGCAAGACTTTTCTCTCCAGTTAAGTGCATCACTTACAACCTTACACAGCCCATATACACATGCACACACACTGTGCACACACTCCCTCTGTGCTACTGCAGAGCTGGGTTTCCTGCCTGCAGCGCCAGAGGAATCAGCACTGACAGTTCTTGGCAATTTCAAGCCTCACAATTGCTTAGAAAAATATTTAAGGCAGTTTTGGGTTTTGGGGCCCCTGTGAATATGATGAGGTAATCTCACATAGTGACTAGGTCTGTTCAGGCATGGTCTTGAACCAGGTCCAGTCACTGTACTACACCCAGATACTGCCTGTGGAGAGAAAACAAGCTCACAAAGTCCTGGCTTAGCAGAGAAGCAGTGATGGCCTGGAGCAGTATTGCAGTATCTACTGGCTGGTAGTGATTCTGAATCATTCTGAAGGACCAGCCTGTTAACTGAGGCCTGCCAGACTTCTGTGCCTTCCCCAAAATCTAACTTGCAACTTGCACAACCCCCTATCAACCTCTGCCCTGCAAGTCCTTGCTAGCAGTTGTTTTCATCACCATCTCACATGATATTATAATAAGATTTTTTTTATAATAAGATGCCTAACCAGCATAAATCTTCCCTCTCTTCAGCCGCACAAACCCTTCCCTCACATGCAGTTATGAAAGCATCCTCAGAGAAAACATGTTCCCTGACAAAGCAGCATCAGCTGCCAGTCTCCTTCATATCCCAGCCAAACCACAGCATGTCTTCTGCTGACACACCCCACTTCTCCCAGGGGTGGACTCAATCTTCAGACTGCAAAAGCAACACTCTTCAGGACACATCAGAACAAGGGCTGTAGCAAGCTTTTTACCAGAAAAACTGTCTAGCGCAGAGATAGCCTGAAGTCTGTCCTGTCTGGACTGACAATAGGTTTGAACATAGGATGCTTTCAGAGAGGAAAGCAGTATGTAAGCATGTAAATTACTTGGCACTTGGTTTGTACCCAGACCATATGCATATGGATCTACGCAGTCCATCAGATGACTTTTAATATATGAACAAAATTCAGGTTACCAAGCTCCTACAGTGTCACCAGTCTCAAGAACTCGTTTAGTTTGGCATTTAGCAGGACAAGGGACTGCCTTTTGCAGTGTCCTGTTTACTGTCCTGAAGACCCACTGGGCTTTCTTGAGGTTCTTCTCTTCTTAGGACTGCTCATACATCAATCTGCTCTTCTGTACAAGGAGTATGTGGGGCTATAACAGAATCATGGTCCATTTGCTCATAGAAAGGAGGTTTTATTTTCTCCACTCTTTCAGACTCACCATTGCTATTGAAGCACCACTTTGCATTGCTTAACAGGTTCAGGCAAGGTTTATCTCCATACTGGAGATGTAACAATCTGACAAGCATTAGCTTTGCCCACTGGATTGGGACTGTGTGTGCGTTTTATTTTTGTTCTGTGACCACACAAGCAGTTGTTGGAATGAGTTTATGGGAAAAGGAGTGAAATACATGGGCTGCAGTATGACACAGACATGTGGCCTCTGTTTTTCTTACACAGGACCCTGTGTGAGATCAGTGGCTGTGAGTAGCCACCAAGAGGGGTTTTATCAGTGTAGTTCCTGCTAGAACAGCTGATCTCCTCCAAGTGAGCACAAACCAGTAAGCAGCAAGGCTCCCTAGAACAACTGATAGGTAGCTTGTCCAGTATATCTAAATAAATGAGCTTTGTTGGGCTAAATCTAAACAAATGGGCTTGACCATGCTGTAGTCTGATGGCTGCTCCCTCAAGCAGTGGACACTCACCTTATTGTTGAAACACTTTTCTACACTGAACTTGGTTGAATCAGCGATCACCTCCCTGCTTGGGGCCGTGGTGTAGACGAGCACTTGGGCCACTGGAGCAATTTCAGCTTCTATAGGCAGCTGTAGCAAGAAGACCCCACTGACTAGCAAACAAAACAAGAGCAAAAAGTTAAAGTACAAGGAGCAGCCAAAATTCTCGGTTTGACTTCATGCTGAACTTCATCCTAGCCATGATGAAACTCCAGGCCTCCAAGTGGGATGATTTGGTCTCACAGGGACGCATAAATGTCACTGTCTGACTGAAAAGGCTTGTTTCAAGTCTTGTTTTCCAGTGCATAAGCACACTGAATTTTGGTTCAGCTTCTATAAACAGACCATCAGTCTGTGTCTCGCAGGAGCACGAGCTGGAGAAATGCAGCGTCAGGAGAGAGACAACTGGCACAGGCGGTTAGAGTAAATCTGTGCAAAGCCTAAATAAAGGCAGAGAAAAGAAAGCTCCAGCTATTGCCACGTCTTAGGGGACATGGAGATGTGGATTCCTGCACTTGTATGGAAGCAGCTTGTATCTCTGCCACAGGTGCCCAGCCTCCCAGGCCAGCAACAATTTGGCAGGGGAGAAGAACTCACCGCTTTCCTGGTTCAAATCCAGACCGTGGGTTCCCGCATGCTTAGTTATTCCCTTGGCCATCACCTGAATGGAAGGAGAAACCCTGCTGTGATTGAGGTTATGCATGAGCCAAGTGTTAAAGAAGGGGAACCTGAGAGGATAACAACTGAGCTGTATGTCTGCTGCTCACACCCTGCTCAGCTGCTCCCTGCTGCCCTGTAGCAGAATCCCAGCACTCACCTAGGGTGCACTGGGACATCCTTACTCTTCTGCTCCTAACTCAGATCCTCCTCTTTGTGGGAAAAGAACATATGAGGGATGATGGGAAAGTGTTTAAATCCTACTGCCACAAACCACAATTTCCATCTCCAGCCTCCTTACAATCACCAGTGACAACCTCACTGTTGCAAGGCAGGTGTAAGCTTACCAGGTAGTAAAAGACGATTTTCTTCTGCTCTCCTATGGCCTCTGGAGTAAGAATGTAGTGCACCCGGACCTCTGTGGAGGAGCCACATCTTAGTGTCTCAGACTTGGGCTCAATTTTGATGAAGCTATTACTAGGAGAGTAAAAGCGCTTTAGTGGGAGATAGGCTTCTTCATAATACGGAACAACCCAGGAACGGTCATAGCAGTAGGGGTGTACTTTATGAGTTGCCTGGAAAAGGAGAAAACACACATACAGCTCCTCAAACACAAGTGGCTGAACTGGAGCCAAAATCCATGGCCTAGTATTAGAGGTTTAGTACTTTTTGTATTTAAGCAACAAGGTAGTCTACAAAAAATCCCCATGAGTTTGGAACATGCAAGACAGGGTGGTGATATCCTTAGATCACTGGGAATGATCTCACTCCCAGAGAAGCTGGAGTTCATCTCAAATGAGCTGAATCATATCAGTTGAACAGGAAATTAAGTACTTTTGCATGTATCATGGAAAAATCACAGTTACTCCCCTTCCAGCCCCGTGGGTCACTTAATCACCTCCTCTGCCTGCAGGACTCACCCTAATTCCAACAGAATCGAAGTACAACTTGGAGGTGCTCAGGGTAAACCATGCCCTGCCCTCTTCATTTGTTGTGTAGTTGTTTTGCTGGCCTCCTTGGAAAGAAATCCTCACAATTTCATTGGCAATTGGAGCACCAGATCCATCCACTAGTTTCACCTGGAGAAGCAAAACCAGCACAGTACAGGAGAGGAATGCAGGTCACCTGAACAGACTGACACACCACCAAGCTAAGGATGTCAGGCTCATGTCAGACAGGGAAGCTGCCACTGCACTTTACAAGTGCATCATCTATCTTTCAGAGGGCTGCAAACTTTCCAAATCTCTTTTTTCCCCACCCTTTTTTATCTCCACCTCTGGGTCAGACGAATGGGTGTGGAGATTGACATGCACTCAAATCCCTTAGGCCTTCTATTAAAAAAGATTAGAAAAACAGAATTCTCCTTGACTGGAGAAACAGAACCACAAGGACAGGGGGGAAAGCAAAACAAGGGCTGTGCTCTCAGCTGCTGTTCCCTGTTTTGAGGGCTTGCAGGGGAGAGGAGGCCCAGCAGCACTGAGGTCCAGTATCTTTGCAGAGCGGGGCATGTATCTGTCCAGGAGGTGTGGTAGCATGATTGCTCAGCACTTGTGGATATTCCATTCTCATGGTTTCCTTACCTGCCCAAAGAAGGGGATTCCAGGTTTGTAGTGGGAGTCTGAATGCTCAAAGGTGATTTTGCTAATGGTGGTTGTGATCTCAGAGAAGCTTGTTCCAGTCAACTCTACTCCTGCAGGAAAATGCATGATAAATTAATTTGCCTCTGTATGACCAGAATTACTTTTACTTGAGACCAACCCCCCTTTCCTGGACAAGCAGTTTTGCTGATGCTCCTGGCCTCCAGGCAGGAAAACTTTTAGGATTTCAGAAAACAAAGAGTCTGCTTTTCTCCCTCACCCCTACTTGAGAGGCCCCTCTGCTGGTCTCTCCGGGGTTTATTACATGGCTTTTCGATCCAGATGATTCATACCTGTCTCTTCCTCTTTAATCTTAGCTTCCACATGGAGCTTATTCTCATATCCACTTCTCTTGAACTGGAATAACTTGGTCTTCACCTCTTCAGAAATGCAGCCATAGTTGTCTGTCTGTTAGAAGAAAACAAACAAGACCATTATAGTCTCATCTAAATAGTATTTATCCAACCTAGTGAATCCATCACTGTGCATTGCTCTGAATTGGAAGAGAAGCTCATAAACTCACAGTTAATTCCCTCTGTTGCTTTTATTAGAACTGGAAAAGCACATAAATAACTTGGCAAGGAGCATTTTGAAGAACTTGCAGCAACATCAAAGCAAAAGGTTGTAACCTAGAAGATCTTTTGTGTATGTGTGTGGCAAGTTTGAAATTCCAAATACTTTATATAAACAGAAGCATAAGGAATTATTCAAGATTATGCCACACAGCAAATGCTTGTCAGGCACCAGGCACATCAGCATACATTAGCTGACTTAAAATGCAGATGCCACATGAGTGATAGATAAACTAAAGCCTGCATATGTGTAGAAAGAAGATGACAGCTGGAAAAGTATTTTCAAAGCTTGCTTCCTCTCTTCAGCGCCTTCATGTGCAAGGCACAGAAAAGGGAAGAGATGCCTGGAACAGAAGTTTATACTGCAATATTCATGTTTATTTTTAGCATGGATAGCAACAGCAACGGCAGAGGCAATTGTAGAGATCATACTTAGCAGACCCCAAGGACCATGAGCATGTCTTCTGCTTGCTTTCTTGTCTTGGCACATTTCCACAACTGCTATTAGCCCAGCTTCTGCTAACTAAACTAGCACTGTTGCACATATCCTTGCTCCAAACACTGTTCACTTTTGCCCCTGCAGACAGTCTGAAGAGTAAAAAAGTGGCTTTTTATCTGCTGCTAAGTCCATATTACTTTCCATCACTCCTTCCCGAGTTTCTGCTCTTTTCCTACTTCTAACATGAACTTCTGATCCCACACACTGTCCCCAGTGTAAAAGCCAACCCCAACCCTGCTCTCATTGTTCACACTTTTTCTATCTCACTTCTCTCTTATGCTCTCTACACTACATCTAACCTTTCTGTTTCTTTCTTTCATATCTTTCTTCTCTATCAGCTTCTTGCTTTTACCCACAGCTTTCTTACTGCACAGACCCTTCCCCCCATTTTTACCTTTCACTTTTCATCTTGCAACCAACAATTTTTCCTTCTTCATGCTTCCTTAAAATACATGGATTCCCTCCCCTCCCCACACTTATGCTTGTACATACTCTGTCAGAGCAAGCCTGTCCCATGTAAGGTGTGCTTAGCAAACCACACTTTCTCCTGTCACCCTACAAGGGTAACTGTGACTCACCTGTCCAGAGAACTCATCACACACGGCCCTACCCTCTTCACCATAGCAGGTGGTGGCTGCATGTTCAAAATTCCGGCAGACACGGAAGCTCACGAGGCCACGAACAGGCTTCCCAAATGTGTATCTACCAGCAGGGAGAATTGAAAGAAAAAGCCATTAGGCAGGTAGCAGGGATGGAGGAAAATGACTAGCGCATCTCCAGCGGAGCCAGGACTCTTCCCTAGAGCTGACCCCAGGATACAGCAGGGTCATCTTAGGCAATAAAAAGCAGAAAGAAATTTGGTAACATTTTAGGATCAAGGTTGGCAACGGAGGCAGGAGCACTGAATCTTATAGTCCTGACTGCATCCCCAGGAATAACATACAAGTCTGCAGAAATCATTTACCCTAACGTTGACTTAGTTGAGAGTACCCTCCAGCTTGGAAAACATGTTGCAAGTATCTACCCCACTGCCCAATTCTGATGGGACTGGATTGTTCATGTATGCGTGCTGGGTCTTTTGGCTCATTCTTCAGCCCGAGCCATGGCTCTCCCTGCAGGCTGCAGGACACATTGCTATGCGGAATCAAATGGGTCGGCCCAAAGGAAAGAGGGCATCCACACCACTTACGGTTTCCTCTCAGTAATGACAAGCAGAAGCCACAGTTAAAATATCATTCCCAGCCAAACTAAACTGAAGACCTCTTCCCTAGCACTGCAGCTGATCTGAAATCCTCAATAACTCATTAAAAAACCTCAAAAAATCCACAAGAACACTTCTACATGTTACATACAAAGTGCCCCAAGCAATAATTGTTGCCTTTTATCTAACAGTAGGCATAGTCTGTTCAGATCTGGGACCCCAAAGTTATTGAGAAATATAATGAAGCCTCATATCTCAGTCTCCCAAATGGACTTTCAGCAGCAACTGAAGAAAAACATCAAACCAAGAAAGACTTAAAAGAATGACACTCACAGACCACAAACTGTCACCTGCAGCTTCTCGTCAAGAATGGTGATCACCTTGGGCATTTTCACTGTTACTTCAAATTTCGGCAGCACTGCAGCAGAACCAAAGGAAAACAGTCTATGTGGTGGGGAGTAATAAGAATGAATCACGAACGCTGCTCAAAGGTTATTCTTACAAATGTCCTGAGACGCTTTTGCATTTAAATGGTCAGATTTTAGAGGCTTCTGTCCCCTGCACATCCCACTGAAGTCACAGGCCAACTACTGTGCCAGCTAAGGAGACATTACTACATCAGCTATTAAAATACAGCAGCTTCTTAGATAGCACATGAGTTATCAGTCCCCCAGCAGTGAGCTAGAGTAAAATAGAGAGTTAAGTCAATAGAGGTCTCCCACAGACATACAGAGCTGGAACTACAGCCTGGTTTCTGCATTTCCAAAGCATGTAGATCTTACCAATTCACAAAATAGGAAGACCCCACCCCACAGCTTCTCCAGTGACAGCACAGGGTGACATCACATCCAAACCTAGCTGGATGGTGACTGTCTTGGGAGAACTCAGAGGGGATTCAGGGCATACAAGCACAGGAACAGTACTGCCATTGGAAGAGGTGAAGGGACTTCCAGTCTCATCTTTTCAGACTCATCTCTGCTGCACGAGCCAAACCATGTCAGACCATGTAACAAGGGCTGCAGCTGGCTTGCTGGGCTGGGAAGATATGTCAGTGGTTACCATGTACAGGAGTGTATTGGGATACCATTTTCTAGCCAAGCAGATGGAATTAGCCTATGCGTAAGAGTACCAGGGAGAGTTTAAAACACTAAGGTGTAATGTGAGCTACAGGCCTAGCTTGCAGGGGAGGACAGGCAAGATCTGAATTTACAGACAGCCTCAGTCTACACAAAAAAGTCAGGGCTTTGAACCTCAGGCATGGGAGACCAAGACTAATCGCATGACATAGGTGTGTAGCCAATTGGAGATGAGGCTGTAGTCTTAAAACACCTCTGAAAGGAGGTGAGGTTTATGGACAGACTGATTCAAGCACACTTGTTCTGCCTTGCTGAGGTGGGCTGTCAGAAGAGCTGTGCTGCATGGTCTGGGGCTTAGGGAAGAGTGGAGACAGGTGGCTCATGTCCTTCTGTCTTTGCTCCTGAGAAAGGGATGATGCTTGGGAGGGAAAAGACAGAAAGACATTTTTTCCAGCCATGCTGGTCAACCTGATCAGGTCGACCACCCTGTTCAATTAGGCTTTCATGCCCTACAGGACTAGCTGTTAGGAACCTGAAACTGAAGTGAGAGTTACCATACTCCTCCACAGAGAAAGGATGCTGAATTGTCTTCCCAGAGGCCTTCTGAGCCACCACTCTGTAGGTTCCTTGCATAGGTTCGGAGGTGAGGTTGAAGAACAGCTGGATTAACCCTCCCTTTAATTCTGCCTTTGTCCATTGGTACAGACGGTTACTCTTTGGGTCCTACATGTAATGAAACCACAAGAAGATTGTGAGAACAGTGGGAGTGCAATGAGAACTAAATAGAACTAAGAAAAGCAGTGAGGGGAGGCTCAGTCCCAGTGTTTCAGGAGGCTGCAGGGCAGGAATGGGGGGCACTAACAGAGTTGTGGGGGGAGCCTAGGGCTGCACAACAGAAGGAGCTGTAAGCTTGGCCCAGAGTACATAGTTGCCACCACAGCTATTAACATTCAAATACTTAAAACTAATGTTATAGATCTGTTTAATAAATAAAATAGACAAGAATCAGCTTGAGGCAACTGCTAGTTACACTGCCAGGTTGAGGTGTGATAGACATGAACATAAATTGAATGTTTGTACGTACCTCGATATAGACCAGTGGAAACTAGAAAGAGAAGAAAGAAAACACCATGTTTAGAATGCACATTTAGGCAGAGAGCAAGCAACACAATTACACGACCAGGGCTGTAATCATATTCAGGGAACAAGCTAATTACCCAATGGGATAAGGAATAAAGTCCCTGCTATGGAGCAACCGAGGATTTTTAGGAACACCAAGACAGAGCGGGAGCAATCCATAGTCTCAGGCTGAAAAGTCAGCTGAAATTTCTCACTCTGTATGAGCTGCAATACTACTAAGAGCAGGTGTACACTGTGATAATGGCATATTTGCTCACAGCTGAGGTGTTTACACCGGCATCATTCATTTGCAGTTTCTCAAACCTTTCCAAAAATGCAGAAGGCAGCCTTATGCAGAAATGCAAAGAACAGATCCTGTTAACAAGATCTGAGGTAACCCAGGAATTGCACAACTATCTCAGTGCAATTACAGCTCTCCCCAAAAGCTACTTCTTTCCTCCTCTTCCCCACATAGATGACTTAAGGCCAAATAATTAGTAAAAAGGAAGTACCATACTTACCACCTCGTCCAAGGGACGGAAGTCTTTATCCAGAGAAACAATTCTGAAAAGGACTGATGGAGAAAGGCAGACAGTGATGTTGCAGGGTGCAGTCACCGACCACAAAACATCACTTGCAAAAACAAATGGTACAACAGAGAACAGAGCTGTTCTCTTCGAAAGAAATTTCATTCACTAGAAAACTAAGTCATGCCAGAAGGTGTAACAAATTGCATGAAGAGCACGTTAAGAACACACCCATGGCAGAGTGAACACCTTCCTCACCACAGGCACCAGAATTTCATTGACCAAGATCAAAGTTAAATTTAAGCTGCCTTTGTCTACTTTGCAAGGATACATTTTTACATTTGAATTCACACGGGTCTGCTAATTTTGCTGTAACTAGACTGACTTCTTAGGAAGGATGGATGCAAGCAAATTATTTCAGCACTTGGCTGCAAGTCTGTGTTGGCTCTGGATGGACAGAGAATTCAGTGTCTCTTTTAGGACATGAGTTCCTATCCAGGCCAAGTTTAGGAGATCAATGGCCCAGAAGAAACAAATGGCTTATATAGTTCTCTCTGTCTTTACTGTGGAAAATCAGCTGATGCTTTGAAAGCTATTTCATGACTTAGTCCAAATTTTGGCCCTGTTCTCTATAGGACAAATATCCAGTCTTTCACTGATTTTAATGCAGATGCTAACTGCACGGAGCACAACAAAAGAGCCTGCAGTGACAGGGAATGTGTGCAGGTGCCCCACGTACGTGCATGTAACTTAAGGTTCCCCAAATTGCCCCCACATTGAGCATCAAAAACATAAGCCATCAGCCATGAGACTGCTGTGCTGACTTCCACTGGAAGTGCATGCCATCTGGCCAGCACAGTCCAACAGTTTTTGTGTGACTTTTTGCTTCAAATGTCATTCTCCACCCCTTCCCCGTTACCTGTCTGTCCGGGCTTGTAGATGGGTTTGTCTGTCTGGACGAAGACCAAGCTCTCAGAATTCTTGACCAGCACTGGTTTGCGGCTCCTGAACTGCAGTGTCTCCCCTTTCACCGTCACAGTGATAAATGTGACTGATGACTCGCTGTTTGATTTTGGAAGCTGGAGAGTAAGAAGGCAACTACATTATGGACCGCCTTTAAAGGTTTCCCGAATCAAACTGGCCTTCATAAAATAAGAGATTTAATATAATCCTGATGGACCCAACACAGAGGTAGCAGAAACTATAATCAGGAACAAGAGACTGAGCTTCGCTTGTCTCATATTCCTATTCATTCCTGCTGCTGTGCAGTGATTGTGCATTTACTGTGCAGCAAAGGAACTCCCAGCTCTGCCACACAATTTTAAAAAATTCTTACTGCCCTGACCAAAACCTTTCTGTCCTTTTCCTTTTGACATTCACAGGGGCAATGGAATATTCCCCTCTCTCTTTCCGGTAATGTCCCTAGTCCTTGCAGAACATTTCCTTTCCCAAACCAGACATGCCAGATCTCTATACATCTGCCTCCAATTGATAAAATCATTCTTCAGCCTGTATCTGACAAACCCAGACAGAGATGCCAACTTTTTCAGTGTCTAGAAAGCCAGTTCTTCAGCCTTCAGGCCACAGACATAATCTGTGCTCTGAGGAAGATGAGCAAGTTGAATCAGAGCTCTGTTCTCACATTAATTCAGTTTACTATATCCACAAGGCCAAATGTATCTGAGGTCTAAAAGCTCTATCCTGATTTGAAGGCACCTAAGTGACAATCTGTGGCTGTTGAAGGTTGATGTGGAGAGCTGTTTGAAGAACCTGTTCACCAAACAGCCACCATCAGGAGCATCAATACTAAAACCACTTCATTCTCCTGGCCTCTCCTCCTCCTGTCCTAGAGAATGGCTGGTTTTCCAGGACTGAGCATTTCCCGATCAAGTAGCATGCTAAGGAGATTTCAGCAGTGAGGTGGTGTTGAGGGTGATTACCTTTGGCCAAGAGGGAAGTGAATACCTACACAGTGTTACTCTGTTCCATGCCCTTACAGTTTATCTCTTGCACAAAGGATGAGCCCACAAAGGATGAGATACTCACAGAGAAAGGGATGCAGGTGAACAGGTCCTTCTCTGACACTACATTGTCAATCAAGCTCCTGTTTTCCCCTTGATACTCGAGTGTGGTGCTCAGTGTCACAGACTCATTCAGGTGGGTCAGTTGAATACAGACTTTCTCAGAAGAATCAGTGTGTATCAGAAAGGGCAGTAGCACCATGTACTGCCTTAGGAACAGAGAAGAAGTTCAGGTTAGAGGAGCAGGAACAGCTAACAGGGGCTGTACAGAAAGAGTAAATAAACCAATCTGATTACTACAGTCTTCACTGTATGGGGAGAAAAATGCATTTTCTAGGGCTGTTATGAGATTTCCAGCAACTCTGTAACAGCAGGGGATAACAGAGAGGCTGGTCTCAAAACTAAGGTACCACAGGTACACTGCAAATGTCTGGGAGGGATATGTTTTGGCACAACATCAGCACTTCGTCCTGGCACACTGAATAATGGCAGTGAGGAGAAGTTAGCTGTCACCTTTGCTAGACACTTAGTAGGATTCAGGAGCCACTCGAGTGTTATTTATTGGTGAATAAACGCCATTGCCTACACAATGCAGACCATCTCTAGCACTACTCTCATTCCTCGCAGAGACCTGAAACTGCTGCAGTGTGGTGCCAGCTCTCAGGCAAAAGCACTGGAGCAATTTCCAGTTTTTCAGGGAAGCACAGGTCTCTGCTTCAGCCCAAGTGGAGGGTCGCTGCCTGGCCCTAGGCAGCCTCCTTCCCTCCCTCCCAGCAGAGCAAGGAGCTGGTGATGTCCCAGTGCCCAGCACGGAGACTGGGAATTAAACCTGGCCCACCTAATAGCAACAGTGCTGCATTTTGGGAGGGTGAGAACTGGCCTCTGATAGCCGCCCCCAGAGCAAAGAGCAGCTAGGAGAGCAGCTCTGGACACCTCAACAGTAAGACAGGACATTGCTTTTAGTGGTAGGGGGGGCTCTGACACCTTTATGTCCATCAGTTGGTCTCCAGGGAGAAAGCTCTGGCCCCTCAGGTCCTGAGCCTGCCATTCGCTTACCCTGCATTAGGTTCAAGCACTGCAGCACAGACTTGCTTTGCTTTTGGGAGGAAAAGGCATTGCCAAAAAGCCAAAAGGAAAAGGGTTTGGGATGGCAGGACCCCTTATGCCCTGCTCCTGCCATACATGTACACACATGCACACAACATGCACTCCTTTCACAGACAAACAGGGCAAAAGGGGCTGAACAGCCACAGCCTTAAAGTGCCACATAGCCCTTGCTGAGAAGGGAATTATCAATTTACTGGCTGAGCTGAAAAATGTGAATTTAAAAATAAAGCCATTTCTGGTTATGCCAGATCTGTCATTTGTTCCTTTTTTTTCCTCATTATCCATCATAAAAACACTCCACCTCCTGGTCACTTCAACCTGGGAGAAGGGCAGTCAACCCACAATGAAACCCTTCACTGCCTTTTCAAACAAGTCTGTCTTAAGAAAAACCGAACGTGTAAACATTTATAAAAAGTTGCCTTTCTAAAGAACAATTCTGTGCAGAAAATTTTGTTGAAATGCTGTCAGTTCTCTGCAGCAGTAAGAGATATTTTCATAGACCTTTCCCTCTTTTGTTTTCTGCCTTTTTGGTTTTTTGTTTTTTTTTCTCCCTAAAGTTTTCCTGATCTCTCCATTTCACAGACTCTTTTGGGTCCCCCTGCAGCACTAGAGCTGCTGTTTGCAGAAGACACTTTACCAAGCTCTAGCATCTCTATTTCTGGGTAGAGGAAAGTAGGGAGAAGATGATACCAAGCAACACACATGGGAATCACACACACACAGACACACACACCCCCTGCATAGCTTACGGCTCTGTGGTGGACGAGGTTTCTCCAGGAAGGAAGAAGAGGAAAAGGAGGAAGATGTTTCGATTGATGAGCACCCCGTCCTTCTCCATGGTGTGGAGCAAGTCGTGACAAGTCAAGCAGCCACCCAGCCTGGTCCAGCGTGGCTCATGCTGCTCCTCCGCTCTCCCCTTTATACTCTCCCCTGCAAACAGCCCAGGGGCTGGAGGAGATAAGGGCTGAGGGCCAGGTCCCCCCCCGGAAAGGGGGAGAGGCAGCAAGGAGGAGCTGGAACCAGCAGCTCTCAATCTGGGCAGAAGGCCAGGCGCTGGTGAGGAGAGGGAGGGGATTGTGGCCAGCAGGCTGGAGCTGTCTTTTGGGCCAGGGTAGCAGGCAAGGAAGGAGGAAAGGTGGTAGCTGAAGAAAAGAAGGGCTAGCAGCAGAGGGTTAAGGGGAAGGCCTCCGTTTCTGGCAGGACTCCCTGTGTGGAGTCAGCCACAGCGCTGGCCGTGGAGGCTGCTGGAGGGATTTCCTTCTAACTGGGAGCAGGAGGTTGACCTGGTGTTTGGTAAACAAGAGTGGGTGTGCCTAACCACCACTGACCAAGGCAGGATCTGAAAACAGGGAATGTAAACTGTGAAAACCTTCCCCTTCCGCCCACTCAGCTCTCTTGTGCTCTGGATTCCTGGTTGTACCAGCTCTAATGCCAGGAAAGGAGGCCAGAGAGCCTGGAGAATCCGGGTAGTCTCAGATAACCTGACCTTCACCCCACCAGAAATGGGGACAGTGACATCATGGAACATTGCCAAAAGTTCAACCCATTAACAGCATGTAACACATTAACCATCTCCACAGAGCAGCAGCTGCCCACCCTCACCCAGCAGAACAGATGTAGCCTGGGTCTTGTTTTCCCTCCACTGGTTCTTGTTCCAGGTCAAGTTATTGGTACATCTCAATCAAATTATTCCTGTTTGATGTAATCCTTCCTGGTTTCGTTATGTGAAAATCCACGTAATGCACTGTGATGGGTGTTGCTGTAGGGAAATTTCTTTTTGACCACTGTTTTTACTTTAGTTACCTCGGTCTGCAGCAGGAGGATCAATAGCTCTGGTAATTATTACCCTTGCAAGTGGCAGTAGAATATCTCTCTTACTTAGAGTCCCAACCCAGACTCCAAAGAATGGAGATCAGTGTTGGAGGATGTAAATCATAATTTTTTTATTTAAAAAGGTGCAGGATAAAATTATTATCTGTCTGTCCTTCCCTCTCTTACTATAATCATCAGAAGTTTAGTTAGTTCAGGAACTTTGGGGTTCAATCCAAGTGCAATGAGATAACAAATCTTCATTGCAGACCTCATTCTGCCCTGTAGTGACCTGCATGGGAAGGGAGTACGTGTCCAATTTCCTTGGGGACTGTGTAAAAGAAACACAGCCTAGGCTTGTGCCCTGCCTTCTCCATCTGATGCCTAAAGGTTGGCCTGCCTGCCCAAAGGAACTAAAACCCAGGAAGATCTGCCTCACACAGAGAGAACAGGATTTGTGGGCAAAGCCTTTTTGAACATGACACTTTACATTGGTTCAGACAGGTTGGCAGCTGGATTGGCTGAACACAAGCCTTAGAGACAAGAGGTGCAGAACTGCACACAGCAGAGGAAGCTAGGGCTACCCTTTTGGCTCACACAGCTAACAAGCCCGCTCCCAACCATTAGGAGCTAGCTCAAAAATGTGCTGTGTAGCAAAAAATGAAGAGAAATATTTTCATTCAATTGAGGGCGGGGGGGGAAGAGTTTAAAGGCATGCATATTCCAGTAGGTACCAAGGAACATGCAGAGATACCAAGCTGACTTTTAAAATCTGCCCTTAAGCTGCTTGGCCTCCATCCCATTCCCAATAGCAACATGGGCCCCAGAAGCCTAATTTCAAGGGTCTCTGCATGGCCCAGGTGATTCAGGCTGTAGGTGGTAGCACAGACAAGGCAGTTGCAATGCATTTTCCCTCTCTGTCCAGCCATTTCCACCTGCTGTGAGTACAACTGAGAATGCCAACAAGCTTTCTAGAGCTTTTTGGTTATATTTTAAGTGGGTAACTCTAAACTCCTCAGGAAAACTCCTGCAAGGTGTTGGCCTATCCACGAGGAGAGTGTGGTTTAGTATTATCTTTCCTAGTTTTCTCTCAGGAAACCTGAAGTTCTGTCATTTGGCATAGATTGAAGGGACATGTGCCCCAGTTGTGCAAAACCAGCATCGAGTATCTGAACCAAGAATCCCACTGCATTCATTGATAACGTCACAGAAGCGCTGGTTGGAAGGGAGCTCACAAAGTTATCTAGTACATCTTTTCACTTAAAGCAGGACTGCTACCAATGCTGTCAGCCATGACTTTGTCAAATCAAATCCTGAAAACTTCCAAGTATGGAGAACCTACCATTTCTGGTGAAATCACACCACATTCCTTTTGAATCGTGGGGCCAGTGACCAGACACAGCCTTAGAAATTCCATGGTGAATGAAGACTGTAACTTACCTCAGTCTGCTGGCTGTGCTTCTCTAGCATTCATTCCTTGCTGCTTACAGAGTTCATCAAGAACTTACTTCCAAGAAAGTAATTGGTATATATCCATCAGTTATATCATTGTGCTCTAGGCAGAAGATTAAAAGTTCTGCCAAAGATATTTGTTCAACTGCTTTTCATGGAAATGAATATACGTGCTTCAAATTCCTTTACTACTGCGAAAACTCGAACCCAGAGAAGACCCATGTGCATTGTTAAAAGTGAAAACTACAGGTGAAAATCCCTTCCCTTCAAAGAGTGGTCGGCTTTTGAGGTAACCCAAACCTAATATAATTAGGTTTTATTTTACATTTCCTGAGCATGTCGTTGGGGTGAGCTTCAGAGGCCATGTTTGAAGAGCTAATCAGTAAAATAGTCTGGCATGCACTGCACTGTAAAATATTGGGGGAGGCAAAGCAGTTGCACTGTTCACAAGGTAAACCAGGCAAGCTCAGACACGTGCTCAACTCTCATGCATCTTAATAACATGAGAAGCTGTTTCTTCACTGAGGTTCCCCCATGAAGTAACTGCCAGGTTCCCTTCTGAACACGCTACCGTTGTTTTGACAAAGCAGGCAAAGTCTCCAGCATTTTCTCACAGGGTCTGGCAACTTCCTAGGAGTCAGGGACAGCATCTTTTGAGAGCTGAGTGGACTCTGGCATGACTCACCCAGAGTAACCCAGACAATCTGAGATGAAAACTCAAACCTTTTAGCTCCTGGAGAGGGAAACATGATTTCAGTTGATTCAATAATAACACACAATTAACTGTATTCCTTTGACTCCAGGAGTCCGGCCTCCTGACTAGTTTGGTTGAAGTTGGGGTATAAAACTTTGTGTGCATCTACTTCCTTCCAACAGAGACAAGACATGGGTACACACTTTTGGTCCAGTGCAGTACTAGAGATTTGTTTTCACTGTGAGACTTAGAGAATTTGTGCTCTCATTTCATCCTCTTTCCTCCCACTTGTAGCACTGGGATGCAAAGAAATAAGAGGCTGCCACTGGGAG
>VXBW01005556.1:125147-149377 GCA_013400375.1 Thinocorus orbignyianus | reverse complement strand
GGTTCCCCCTCCTGTCTCAGTGTACTTTATTCTCCCGCTGCCACCAGCCCAACAGCCCCGGGACAGACACAGGAACCGCCGGGGGATGCTCCGGTTCTCCCCTCCCCGCCCCCTCCCCAGCCTCAGGANCCTGGGATCTTTTTTTTGTAAATTTTTTACTTTATTTTATTAACTTTTAGTTTTTGTACACTGGTTCCAAGGTGGCACTTGGGCTGCGACCCGAACCCAGCACTGCAAGGCACATAATCCCATACCCTGTACGAGAGCCCGGCCCGGGATCAGAGCTGGGGGGAAAAGGAAAATCCATGGGATTTTGGAAAAAAACAAACCAAAACAAAGTAAGAATATAAAACCCAAAAGCACTGGCTGAGGTTTTTCCACTCTCCCTCCCACGAGCAGCTTTGAAAAATGCCCCTGGAACTGCAACTCCCCACAGCTCATCAGCGGCTGCGTTAATCACAAAGGAATGAAAAATAAGGCTCCAAATCCCCCCCTTTCCTCCTCCTCTGGGGGCTTTTTGTGTTTGTTTTATTTTGTTTTTCTCTCCTCGGCTTTTTTCCCCCATCCAGGCCAAAGCAAAGGCTGATTCCTCAAAAGCAAAAGCCTCCTTTCCCGAGGAAACGAGAGAAATTCCGAACCTTCAGGTGAGGAGGAGGAGGAGTGGGGGGGGCTGGGGGGAGGGGGCGCTGCCCGTCAGCAAAAAAGGCAAAAACACACCCAAAAGCATCAAAATGCTGAGCGAGGGGGTTCCCCCTTGTGCTGGAAAGCCCAAGAATACAAAAAAAAAAGGAGGTTTGGGGAATGTTTGACACCATTTTATTAATCTTCAACTGCAGTGGAAAAATAGAACCTTTTACAAGTGCCGTCTCGTGTCAGCTCAACTCAGTATATATATATTTTATATAAATTTCTTTTTTTTTCCCCCCTTTTTTTCCTTTTTTTTTTTCTCCTGTTTTTCTGGTGGTTTTGAAGTGCAGCAAGAAACCAAAACCCCGTGAAATTGGATCAAATAAAGAGCACAAAAGGCCAAGCAGTTTCCATTTTCCTTTTTATCAATTTTTTTTGTTGTTTTGTTTTTCTTTTGTTTGCACATTGAATTTCTCCTCGTTTTTTGCAAGCCAAAAGATTTGACCCTGAAGTTTTTATTTCGCTTGGGTTTTCTGGTTTTGTTTTGTTTTTGTATTTTTCTCAACTCTTTGGCACAACGTTTCTGTCGTGGGTGTTGGGGCTGCTCCAGCTGGAGTGGGGAGAGACCTGTCCCTTTGCGTCCTCGCTGCCAATGGGGAGCACTTTTAGAGGGGTTTTGTCTATTTTTTTTTTCCTCTTTTAAGCCTGAAATGGTGTTTCCCAACGAATTCCCATCCCCTCTAACCCAGAGCTTTGGGGGTTTCTTTCTCTGTTTCATTTTTCCCCCCGTTTCTACATTCACAGTTGAACATTAAGGAAGGAAAAGGCGCTTTGCTGAAACCAGGTGGTGGGAAGCTCTGCCCCTCCCTCAGTGGTTCCCTGCAGTAAAAGCCCTAAAGAGCCACTTTCCTTTACTCAGGTTTACTTTTTTTTTCTATTTTTTTAAGTTTTTTGTGTTGCTTTTCCCTCTTCCTTCCCTCTTTTCCTTTGTACACCTCTCTGCATCAGTAGAACCTCAGTTAGTTTATGAAATGCAACAGCTAACCCTTTTTTTTTTAATTTTTTTTTACTATTATTATTTATTCTTTTTTTTGTCTTTTTTTTTTTGTTTGTTTCTTTCTTTCTTTTTAATTTCTTTTGTTTTCTTCTCGGGAAAAGATAAACTGCAATGACTTGAAGCTGAGAATGTGGATACGGCCTCATTCACACACACTCACTCCTCAGACTGAAAATCCTTCACCTACAGGTTGGTGTTTTGTCTGTTTTAGGGTTTTTTTTTCCCCCTTCCCGGCCCCGGGCACCCCCGGGGGCTCCGGGGGGCTGGAGCCACCCCAGCCCTGTCTCTCTCCAGCACCACAGCTCAACCCATCCATCCTCTCCCTCCAAACCTTCCCCTTCTGCGCCGGCCACGAGGGAGAAGCCAAGTCCTGGGCTGTCGGAATTAAGAGAAATTTGTTTTGTTTTGCTTTTTCTGGCTCATTATTTGGGCAGAAATGGGTTTTTTCCCTCTCTCCCGATGCCAGGTTGGTTATTTTTGGGATTTTGTGTGTTATTTCTCCCCCCTCTGGCTCGTTCACAGCGCGGCTGTGGCGGGATTTTCAATGTGGTGTGTTGTTTCAAGCCTCACTCACTCATCCTCTCACTCCCAAACATTCAGCATCCGTGCACACTCCTCACTTCCAGGTTGGGTTTGTTTGTTTGTTTTTTTTCCTCAAAAAGATTGGAGATTTCCAGTGGGGATCTCAGGTGTCATCCCAACAGTAACAGATCTGAAAAGCAAAAAAACAACGGCTGTCAAAAAGAACACCCCACCCCAACACCCCAAACCTCACATTTGGGAGATAAAGTGAGCACCAAGAGGAAGAAAAATGATGAAAAGAGGAATAAGAGTGAAATTAAGGAATTTCTCAAGGTGGGGAAAAAGCTGTAAGAGATTTCTTTCCCAAACACAGATACACATCGTGCTCCTCCGGAACCTGCTCCTTCTAGAGGAGCTTCAGCAGAATTAGGGTCTCCAGAGCATCTCCAGGGGGAAGGGACCCTTAAAAACCAGCAGAAGCTGAGACTCGGGGAGCATCTCCAGGGGGAAGGAACCCACAAGCACCAGCAGGTCCAACCCCCTGCTCCCCACAGAACCCCCTAACACCAGTCAGGTGATGGCTGGATGATACAACAGGTCCCTTCCAAACCAGACAACCCTAAAAAGTGACAGGACGAGGGGTAATGGTTTTAAACTGGAAGAGGGGAGATTTAGATGAGATCTTAGGAAGAAGTTCTTTGCTGTGAGGGTGGTGAGGCACTGGAACAGGTTGCCCAGGGAAGTTGTTGATGCCCCATCCCTGGAGGGGGTCAAGGCCAGGCTGGATGGGGCTTGGAGCAACCTGCTCTAGGGAGAGGTGTCCCTGCCCATGGCAGGGGGGTTGGAACTGGATGATCTTTAAGGTCCCTTCCAACTCTGATCATACTGTGATTCTATGAAAAGCATCATCCAGACACTCTTTGAGCTCCAAGTAGGATGAGGAACCAACGGGCATTAATGACTTGCCTAGGACAGTCCCCAAGGAGCAAAGGTGACCCCTTTCCCAAAGCCAGAAGCACCCCCAGTCCCTCAAAAGCCAAGCAGCTCCCCGTGGGTCCTGCTCTGTGCTTGTTCTGCTGCACGGGGCCACAGCTGGGGCTTGTTTATAGAAACATAAACCAGAAACAACCTTCTGGAGAACAAGACTTTTAGTGCAGCGTCTCATTCTGACCCAGGAGTTCAGCCAATTTCCCAATTACACGCCCTGACAAGGAGGTGGGTGGGATCCCTTACCAAGCCTGATTCTTCAGTTTCCTCAGTTCTTTAGTCGCCCAGGTAGCCAGGGTTTTTGTTTTGTTCGTCTTGGATCTCCTCCCCTCAGTTAGAAGTTCATGTATCATGGGTCTGGCTTCTACTAATTTCAGGACATCTTTCCCGAAGGCTGTACACAAATCCCTGCAGGAGAAGGGCAGAGGAGAGAGGGCTCAGGGGCTGGGAACCACAAGCAGATGTGCCAGCCCCGCTCCCATCAGCTCTTGCTTCATGAAAAAGCATCTGACTCACAGCCCATGTCCCTTTTTAAAACAGGCTGCATACGGTCACTGATTCCAGCAGGAGAGCCGAGCAGTTTTCTGAAACTGTGACTAACTGGAGACATTCAGTCCAAAGACTGATCCCCCTGATGTTCCCACCAGCTCTCCCTGAACGCAATAGCAGTGATTAAAACACCCTGAAAAACCCTAAATCTGGAATTTCTGTAACACCCCCCTCAACTTTCACCCTGTGAAACGACCCCACCTGCGTAACCACATCCCACCTTGGGTTAAACTGGGGAGGGACTCCTGGTCAGGAAGTCTAGTGACAGGACGAGGGGGGAGGGTTTTAAATGGGAAGAGGGGAGATTGAGATGAGATTTTAGGAAGAAGCTCTTTCCTGTGAGGGTGGTGAGGCCCTGGAACAGGTTGCCCAGGGAAGTTGATGATGCCCCATCCCTGGAAGTGTTTAAGGCCAGGCTGGATGGGGCTTGGAGCAACCTGCTCTGGGGAGAGGTGTCCCTGCCCAGGGCAGGGGGGTTGGGACTTGATGATCTTTAAAGTCCCTTCCAACTCTGACCATTCTATGATTCTAAACACCCAGCACCGGGCTGTAAAACCCCAGAAATGACTTTAAATACTTTAATCAGTCATAAAACCCCAGTTTCAAATATCTAAGGCTGTTGTACAAGGATTTCTCTCCGTCTAACGAGCTGTGGCTGGAAGGAGGAGGAGGAGGGGGCTGCCTACCCGATGAGTCCGGCAGCACAGGCCACCACCCCGTCGGTGTGATCCTCGTCCCCAGCGATGTGGTCGATGTAGGACAGAATAAATTCTACTCTGGGCTGCACCAGCATCACATCAGCTGGAAGAAAAGGGGTTTATCATCAACGGGGTGAAACAAGGTTCATGTTTCATGGTCTGTCCTTGGAAAGGGATTTCAGAGCACCCCCAAACTGCCAGGATCTGGCCCCAGGATTGCTCTCGGGGAGGGAGAAGAACTGCCAGAGGATGAGGAACCACAGTGAAAGGCTCTAAAGCTGCTCGTGGCAGCTGAGGGTTCACTCCCACACGGATGGGAACCAACAAGGATGTGCCCATGGATGTGCCAACACCCAAACAGCTCATCCCAGCCCAGCGCTCCCCATCTCCCACCGGCACTCCAGGCCCGGAGACAGAGTACTCACGGTGCACGTTTTCCTGGTCTCCCTTCAATCCCTGGATGATGCCAGTGTAAGCCTCCAGGCAGCCCTCCCTCAGCTCGTTCAGGTAATCCACCATGTCGTAGTCGGACTGGAAAGGGAAGGGGGGAGCACGTTCAGCGACACCCCCCAGTGCTGGGCGTGGGGCTGGTGCTCGTTAAGGATGTTAACGAAGCACCCTGAGCACGGGCCACTGGTTTTACCTTATCAACCTGTGCTTGGGAGGCCTGCTGGAGGGTGTTCAGCACCACATCCAGGTACTTCTTAAATTCCCCTCCAATGGCGAGGGCGATATCGCCGAACACCGAGAGAATCTGAGGTTTCACAGACCTGTGGACGTTCTCGTTCTGGAAGAGATTTGGGGGCTGTTATGTTCAAGTTGTGCTTCTTCTTTAGAGTGCATGTGTGTGGGGAGGAGCTAATAAATGAAGACACTTCCTCCAAATGTATATCCTCACCCCCAATAAATTTGGATGCCATTCAAATAGTAAGCAAGACAAGTTGTCAAACACGAGATCTTCAGAGCATGCCTCACACTTCTGCTTCTCCCACCTCCCACTTTCTCCTGGGCGTGCAAACCAACTGTTACTAACCGGCTAATGAGAAGGTAAACACTCACCCCCAAGTTCTCCAGGAGCAGCTGCATAACCTCGTCGCAGAAAGGCAGGATGTTGGATTGCAGGGCTCTGCATAAGTCACCAACCAGGCCCACAGCAGCCAGACAAACCTGCAAATAGAACAGTGAGGAAGACACCCACCCAGTGAGTCAGTCAGTCCTCCAGGCTCCAACGGCTTAATAAAGCACTGAGTAGTGGTGAGAGCCAAGAATAACAACCCTCAGGCTGATGGGACCCTGCTTCCGTAACCGTTTCCATCAGCACTGAGCTGCTTCCCCAAGGGAAGATCCTAGAATCATGGCATGGTTTGGGTGGGAAGGGACCTTAAAGCCCATCCAACCCTGGGTAGATGAGATTCACCTCCCACCAGCCCAAGTTGCTCCAAGCCCCATCCAGCCTGGCCTGGAATCCCTCCAGGGATGGGGCAGCCACAGCTTCTCTGGGCAGCCTGGGCCAGGGTCTCACCACCTTGGAAGAGAACCCTCTGGGGAGACCTCAGGGCCCCTTCCAGTCCCAAAAAGCTCCTTTCGGGGGCTTTTTGGGACTGGAAGGGGCCCCTAAGGTCTCCAGGGAGCCTCCTCTTCTCCAGGCTGAACCCCTCCAGGGACAGGGCAGCCACAGCTTCTCTAGGAAACCTGTTCCAGGGTCTCAACACCCTCACACCAAACTTCTTCCCCAGATCTCAGCTCCACCTCCCCTGGTGGTCCCAGCACCAGAAGGGGGGTGTTTTGAAGATGCACAACCCGCTGGACTCCTGGGATTGGGTGAGAATTTAGAGACCATGCCCCGTTGGAGCTCTACCTGGTACTCAGCGTAGTTCTTCAGCCCGATGCCAAGGAAGGGTTTGAAGGCATCCATGTACTTCAGGAACTCTCCGCCTAAGACTGTGCAGGGACAATATTCCAGTTAAGAAAGAAAATAAAATCCCAACCTACAAGATATTTACTGATATTTCAACAAAACCAAAGCCCAACACTACATTCCACCCACACCCAGAACCAGCACGTTCCGGAGAAGCCAAACAAATCCCTTGTCACACAGAAACTGAGCAGCAGGGAAACGTGTCCACCTGGACTAAATGAAGATTCCAAAGTGCTCAATTCCTGCAGGTCTTTGGGGACAATCACCCCCCTCCTGTGCTCAGGAGGGACACTGGGACTGTCCTGATGGAGCAGAGCCATCAGGGGGAGAGTGATCATAGAATCACAGAATGGTCAGAGTTGGAAGGGACCTTAGAGATCATCAAGCTCCAACCCCCCTGCCATGGGCAGGGACACCTCTCCCTAGAGCAGGTTGCTCCAAGCCCCATCCAGCCTGGCCTTGAACACTTCCAGGGATGGGGCATCAACAACTTCCCTGGGCAACCTGTTCCAGTGCCTCACCATCCTCACAGGAAAGAACTTCTTCCTAAGATCTCATCTAAATCTCCCCTCTTCCAATTTAAAACCCTTCCCCCTCGTCCTGTCACTAGACTTCCTGACCAAGAGTCCCTCCCCAGCTCTCCTGGAGCTCTCTTCAGATCCTGGAAGGCTGCTCCAAGGTCTCCCCTGTGGCTTCAGAGAGAGTCTGGCCCCATGGCGTTGCTTCAACCCTACACCTTTTCACACCACTTCACTGCTACAACACCTTCCTTTTGCAAACAGCTGCTCAGCCTCTCCAGAGCAACAGGACACGCTTCAGTACATTTATATTCAAGCAATAAAGTGAAATATTTCTGCCCTTCTCTGCCAACTGAGACTTTGGTCCCAAGAGGATCCACGTTTTTGTTGCCGCTTGGCTGGTAAGCGTGTGATGATCCCACTCACTAACAAATCCCACCAGACATCCCCCAGAGCAGCCTGAGGGGGACCTGCTAAAGACCTGCTCCCCAAAACACACCAGTGTGGGAAGGGGCTGCTCCAAAATCCCCCAAAATCAACTCTGTGGCACTTAGGAGGTGCATCAGGGACGTGCTTCTATGAGAAACGGGTCTTGTCCCCTGCTCAGACCCTGCTCCCCACCGGGATAAGAGCCTTGGAAAGAAGGGAAGGCTCGAACGAGCCTCTTTAGGAGCTGATCTCCCCAAAGACCCATTTCCAAACCACGTGTGATGAGGTTACAGCCAGGCTTTGAACAGCACCTCAACCCTCACACTCACAGGCAGTGTTTGACAAGGGAGCGTGTTCCTGCAGCTCTGGGTGGCGCCGGAGTCACCACTGCCTGCTAAACCCGAACCACAGAGCTCAAACTGCCTGCAACACAACCCAAATCTGCTCTGGCTTCACCCCTTCTGACCCACTCTGATGTTTCCTTTTAAAGAGGAACATCAACTGTAAATCCTCCACCAGCAGAGCCCCACAGGTCACGGGCAGTGGTGAGTATAAATCATTAAGGTAATGATAAATCCGTCCTGTGGTGGGAAGGGAGGAGGTTCCCCTGCTGCCGGGCACCACACCAAGAAGCATTTCCTTCTGGCTGGTTTTACTTTTTCCTATGGAATCTGTATTGTAGCTACATTTTAATTGCAAACAACCCATTAATTCATGAAGCTGCCCAGGGTAACCGTGGTGAGACCTGTGGTCACAACCACACCTCAAGCAAAACCAGGATCTAACCACCACATTTTTTGGTCAAAAAGAGAAGGAAGGAAACACCAGCTCTGCCCCAGCTCTGCCTTTTGCCCCCTCGCCATCCCAGGACATGACACCAACCTTCTACCAGGGTGCTGACTGCCATCAGGGCATCCTCCTGCACGCCCCCCGAGCCCGCCGTGCTCTGGAACATTCTCAGCAGAGATGCCATCACCACGTCGGAGATCTGCAAAGCGTCCTGGTGCTGGACCTTCCGCAGGACGTTCTGGGTAGGAGAAGGAGAAAGAAATTGGGGACCTCTTCCATTCAGGCGAGGCTGGAGTGAGCCTCAACATCCCCCTGAGCTGGTTCCTGATGCTCGTGACCGCCCTGGGCTGCTAAAAAAGAAGCTGCTGTTTGGATTCTGCTGCTGCAGAATCTGCTTTGTCAGTGCAAGCACAAAGTCCCATTCATGGGGAGCTGCATTCAATTTGCCAGCTACAGAACAGGCTGCATTCACCTTTCCTGCTGCACAGGCTGTTCTCCCAGCTCAGAATTAAGCTGGCATGAAATGTGACCAACCCAAACTTGGCCCTACTGACAAAAAAAGGCAAAAAAAACCCCAACCAAAACAAAAAAGCCCTTTTCCATCCCAGCGATGTGACTGTCACCTCCCGCTGCCAAGTGTGGGCCATGCACGAGCTGGGCTTCTGAACCATGGAATCAAAGTTCAGAAAGTCAAATTGTTTGGGGGTGACCTGCTGGAGAGCAGGACCTGGGGGTCCTGGTGGACAACAGGATGCCCAGGAGCCAGCTATGGTGGCCAAAGTGGCCAATGAGGTCATCTCCCCCTCTGTTCTGCTCTGGGGGGGGCCCCATCTGGAGCACTGGGACCAGTTCTGGGCTCCCCAGTTCAGGAAGGACAGGGAACTGCTGGAGAGGGGACAGCAAAGGGATATAAAGATGATGAGGGGCCTGGAGCATCTCTCTAATGAGAAAGGTTAAGGGTCTTGGGTCCCTCAGAGAATACACGTACATACAACCAAGGGAAAATAAGTTTAAAGGAATGTGTTTAGCACACGTGGTGCTGGAAAAGCCAACAAGAAGCTGGTTTCTGGCCAGAGGGGGTCGGTGAGGACACGTGTGCTCCGTGGCATCACATCACAGGGAGCAGAAGGGCTGAGGAGACACCCCTGGGAAACACCTGACCTTCACCCAAGGCTCTGCTCCTCCTGCACCGCTCTGACCCCCCCCTTCAGCACAGGAATTACAGAGCTCAGAGCTGAGGGATCCCAATTTAAAAGAAATTTGCATTTTCTATGAAAAGAAAAAGACCAATTCCTTAACCCACAGAGAAAAAAAGAGTCATTTCAAGTCTGATTCCCCAAACTGAGTCACTCCAAAGAGATTGACTCTGCCTGTATAAATAATCGGTCTTGATTTTCTTGTTCCTTTTAAACATTAACAAGTGTTTTTCTTCTGTTGGATGTTCATAATTGTATTTCTATCAAAGAGAAAAAACAATGTAGGAAAACAGTGGATTTGAGAGTCTAACTCTGAAGAAAAGTCTCCCTGCTGATTTGTACTGGGTGGTATTTAAGGATCTGCTGCAAGTGCTGGAGGTACTCGAGGTTCTAAATTTGCAATAAACGAAGAAACACACGTTTCATAGAATCACAGAATGGTCAGAGNAGACTCAAGTTTTAGGATTACTTTACAAACTAATCCTAAAAAAATCAATTCCACCTGCACTGCACGTCCCACGGGCAGAGGTGTCTGAAGGAGAGGAGCGATCTCTGCCCCAAAAGCACAGATTCCAGAGCGGTTTTTTGGGGGGGGAGGAGGGAGGCAAAAAGGGAAAATTAAAAAGAAAAGGGAAAAAGTGTCTGTTTTCAGCAGACTCTGCAGGAGGAAACAAGGAACCGAAACGCGCTCGTACTCCGAGTCACCCCGGCTGCTCGTTACCAGATGTTTAATTCCAAGGACACTCGGTGCATTTTAATTAGTGCCATTTTAAATAAGAACATCAACCACAAGAGGCAGATGAACGAATTAAAGCTGTTACAGAGTTGTTGTTTTTTTTGGTCTGTGCCAACCCAAGTGATTGTTCAGGCTGTGGCCAACAGCAGAACCAATCACATAGAACACACAAATCTCTACCCAGCCCCACACAGAGCTCTGCATTTGTGTTGCCCTGGATTTTATCAGCCACACTCCTCCGAAGCCTCCTGAACCCTGCACCACCTCCCACACCTCAGCTGGGACACAACATCCCATTTCCTCCTTCAGATCTCATCAACAGGACCAAGCCTGCGTCCTTGGGGGCACAGAAATGCCTCTAAAACTGCTTTTCCCCCCCCTCCACAAACACCAACACGAGAGGAACTTACTTGTAAAGTAGCACAAAGAAGAGACTGAAGATCATTGAACTGGATTCTGTCAGAAGTGCTCTGGATGTGAGACTGGAGGGAAAAGAAAAAAAAGAGGAAAAGCCTAGATGTGAAATCCAGGCAAAAACATCCAGGCAAACCCCCATGGAGCTCAGATTTTACATATTTGTTTCTTCAAATTGCAGAGGAGGCTTAATATATCTGCTGCAATACACCCAGTCAGCAACAAAACTCCTTTTCATAGAATCATAGAACGGTCAGAGTTGGAAGGGACCTTAAAGATCATCCAGTTCCAACCCCCCTGCNTACCACCACCACCACCCAGCTCCCTTAAATCCTTCCCTTGAACAGGGGTTTAAAACCCGGGTTTTTACCTACCTCCATCTGCAGCACTTGCTGAAGCCGCTCCATGATGACCAGGGTTGTCTTTTGGACAGCAGGGTAACAGTCCTTGGCACTGTTCTTCACTATTTCCATCAGGGATTCGTAGGCAGAACTCCTCAAGTTATTCTGGTGTCCATCAGGCCTGGAACAGAAGGAATGTATCTATGTATTTGCAGCTCCTGGCGCTCGGGCTCACTTAGAAACTGAATTTTTTATTTTTTTTTCCCCCCCAGCAAATCTCCACCAGCTCAATTTCAGTGCTGTGACAGGCAGAAGCACTCGCATTCCTCTATTCCAAGGCTTGAAAGTAAATTAAGTTTGTGAAGCTGCTTTTGGAACACTTTTTTTCCCCCCATTTGCTATTAATAACGATTTCCAGCATCTTCAGTCACCAGCAGCAAGTGGAAGAGCAAGAAAAAGCCACAACCCCCCCCATCCTTTTCCAGCGTGCCGTTATCCTGCCCGGGAAGGGCTGGTCTGGAGAGGTGAGCAGCATAAATCACCGCCTCTAACCCTCCCTCCAAGACAAATCTGCAATAAAAACTGCTGAGATCTATGCTAAGATATGACTGAAGGGCTTCAGAGCCCTGAGCCAGACACTCTGCTTGTGGTTGGATGTAAATTAGATGGGAAGAGTTCAGACTTTGAAGTGTTCAGACAGGGACAGCGTTTATGAGAATTCATCCTGCAGCAAAAGGCATCAACCGACGGCTGAGCTGATCCCGGGGTTGAACTCGGAGCTGTCAAGGTTTACGCCACCTTCAAGGCAGAACGTGACTCCAGCATTACCCTTATTTGTGCATCCACAGAACCAAGGGGTCTATTTATATTCCAGCTTAGTTGGGAAAAGGACAGGATCCAGCCTAACCAGGTCCTCGCCTCTTCTGGGAGAACCTGGTGGCAGCGTAAGCAGCTGTGACATGACAGCAGGAAAGAAATCCCAGGAAAACCTCGAGGAGCCTCATGAGCACTGTACAAAGACATCCATGGTCTTAAACTGTGCTCAGAGACTTCCCAGTAAAACATGGAAAAGGCACCCTCTCATGGAGGAAAACCCCAAATTCACTGAGAGCAAATACAGACAAAATACTGAGAAATTGTTCTGTGCCAACGGCTTTTCTTCCAGGAAATCAGGATTCTATATCCCACCTGATCCCAAAGCCACAGTATGATAAAACACCATCTAGATCTAAACTGCAAGAAAGAGGACTAAGAACTTGAAGGAACTAAAGAGTGGTTTTAGAGCCCAAACCCTCTGGTTTCACATTACCTATCTGCAGTCTCCAGAAGCTTCTGGACTATTAGCTCAAACGAAGAGGATAAGCAGTAGGTTGCTGGTTCTTCCTGATCATCAGCTACATCTGCAGCTTCATAGGCAGCTTCAGCAAGACTAGAGAAGGCCTGGAACACAGAAGAAGTTCCTGTTACTCAAGTGAGTTTACCCATCACAACTCCAGGAACATCTACTGCAACAGTCTCCATTCTAACACCAAAAAAACCCCAAACCCCAAACTGCTGGAGGATTCCCAGCTCCCTTCAGGAATCATTCCCTGTGCTAAATTTTGGTGTGATAGTGGTGAAAATTGCAAATATTTGAAATGTAACATCAACACCCACAGCAGCCACACTGGTGGTACTGGTCTCAGCTGGCAGCCCTCAAGAATCAAACCAAATAAAGGCAGATCCCTTAAAATTCACAGGGTATTAACAGCTCCTGCCCATCACCAGGTAGAATCCTGGTTCAGATAGGGCAGGGACTGCTCAAATTCCCAACTGCAGAGCAATTAATTGTAACTGCTGCGAGACAGGCGGATGGGAAGAGCTGAAAAGCCTCCCGATTTTCATTTTCAATCTGAAAACATAGTCATCACCTTCAGGAGACAAAAGCCCCAGCAACATGGACTTTTGCCAGGACCAACGGATGGGGGAAAAGCTCGTGCGCTGAGAAGCCTTCAAACCTCCAGAATACGAAGGAGAATGAATTCTGTCACTTCTAAAGCTTGTTTTGACATGCAAATACTCAGCTCCAGCTCAATCTTTACTGAGCAGCTCTCTCAGAAGGCAGCGAGGGACACATCCTCTTTAGAGCCAGAGATAGGATGCGCTACCTGGGAGCAGACGAGCATCAAGACACCGCTAGAACCCAAGCTCACAAGCCAACCCAAGGGACTGCAGCTCCACAAGTGATCAAAAAATAATCTCCTGCTCCTCGATTTAGTTCCAGAGCTACTGCAGAAGCGGTTTTAGGGAACAGGAAACAGGGTGTTTGGTCTCTCCCGTAGGAGACAATCCAGCTGCATCCATGAAAAAACGCTAAATCCCAGCACACCTCTCAACAGCTCTCACCGCCACCAGGAACAGTTTCCATACCATTTTCAAACCCAAGGCAGCTTCTACACTCAGGGAATATTTGCCTTTTTTGCCTTAAAATCCATGTCTTCCTTTCTTTCTTTCCTACCAGAGTAACAAGCCAGAGCTGAGACAGCAGGTATCACCAGTCACCCACACCACGGGTCAGCTCTGAAATCCATTGCAGCATCTGAGTATATACATGTGTGTGTGCACATATCATAGAATGGTCAGAGTTGGAAGGGACCTTAAAGATCATCAAGTTCCAACCCCCCTGCCATGGGCAGGGACACCTCTCCCTAGAGCAGGTTGCTCCAAGCCCCATCCAGCCTGGCCTTAAACACTTCCAGGGATGGGGCATCAACAACTTCCCTGGGCAACCTGTTCCAGTGCCTCACCACCCTCACACCAAAGAACTTCTTCCTAAGATCTCATCTAAATCTCCCCTCTTCCAATTTAAAACCCTTCCCCCTCGTCCTGTCACTAGACTTCCTGACCAAGAGTCCCTCCCCAGCTCTCCTGGAGCTCCCTTCAGATCCTGGAAGGCTGCTCTCAGGTCTCCCCGGAGCCTTCTCTTCTCCAGGCTGAACAGCCCCAGCTCTCTCAGCCTGTCCTCACAGCAGAGGTGCTCCATCCCTCTGATCATCTTGGTGGCCCTGCGCTGGACCTGTTCCAACAGTTCCATGTCCTTTCTGTGTTGAGGACTCCAGAGCTGGACACAGGACTCCAGGTGGGGTCTCAGGAGCTCAGAGCAGAGGGGGAGAATTCCCTCCCTGGCCCTGCTGCTCACACTTCTTTTGCTGCAGCCCAGGCTGGGGTTGGTTTCTGGGCTGCCAGCGCACACTGCCGGCTCATGTTGAGCTTCTCATCCAGGAGCACTCCCAAGTCCTTCTCCTCAGGGCTGCTCTCCAGCCATTCTCTGCCCAACCCGTATTTGTGCCTGGGATTGTGTCCCAGGTGTAGGTGGGGGATATATATCTCAACATGTGTGCATTCATAAATATGAATATTGATAAAACCCATCAGTGGATCAAAAGGGAAGGGCCAGCCTCACCCAGCAGACGTTGGAGGCCACGCGGGGCTCGGCGCTCAGGCCCTCCATCAGACACTGCAGCAGCGGCGCGAGGTAAATGTCGTTGATGGCAGCCTCGGGGAGCATCTCGCAGATCCTGCCCACGGTCCACGCGGTCGTGTCTCGAACCACGACGCTGGGGTCCTTCATTAGTTCTATTAAAGTTGGCATTGCCTGGAAAATACACGCATTGACAGAGGTAAAGGTGTGATTGTAGGCAATGTATGGAAATGTGAATTTGTCACCGCGTTTCAACACATTCCCTTGGAGGACAAGATGGTCTAGACCCAGTTAAGCCATTATTCTGATATTTTAAGATTCATAAAGTTCTTTCCCAGGGGTTAGACTTAAGAACTGAGCCACCAGGAATCAGGTACCCTGAACTCCCTGTGATTCAGAGCCATATAACCAAAGCACCTGCCCTGGGCCTACCAAATCTCTCTAAAACATGACTCAAAGGTGGCATCCTTTTGCTTTTCCTCAGATTAAGAACAATGTGCAAAGCCAGCACCCTCCTCCAAATCAATCAGGAAGTTTTTTGCTCCACAAGCCTCCAAGAGAACGCGACGAATCTTACCTGTATGACTAGTGGTTTGAGCTGGTTTGGCTCTGGTCCTTCCAAAATGCACCCAAAAGCCATCACAGCTGCGTCTCTGTATCGCCAATCCGGGTTTTTAATGTGTTCTTTAATAAAGGGCAGCACGTGAGGAACAATGTCATCTTCACAGCAGGTTGCCAGGAGCATGAGGCAGACTCCTGCTGCTTTGCAGGGATTCCAGTCGTCATCATCATCGTTTTCATCCTAGGAGAAGAGCACCTCTGGTCAGCCGGGGGGAAAACACCTCTTACTGCTCACAGGAGCAGCATCCCGCTGGATCTACTGTGGGTAACATTGAGAATTTCATAGAAAACAGAATGGTTTGGGTGGGAAGGGACCTTTAAAGTCCATCAAGTCCAATCCAAAGACATCTCCAACCAGACCAGGTTGATCCGAGCCCTGTCCAACCTGAGCTGGGACGTTTCCAGGGATGGGGCAGCCACAGCTTCTCTGGACAGCCCGGGCCAGGGTCTCACCACCCTCAGCATAAAACATTTCTTCCCTAGATCAGGTCTAAATCTCCCCTCTTTCACTGTCAACCCCTTCCTCCTCATCCTAGGGTTCTCCTCCCTGACCAAGAGGTTCCCCTCCCTGACCTCTCCAGCTTTCCTGAAGCCCCTTTAGGGACTGGAAGGGGCTCAAAGGTCTCCTTGGAGCCTTTTCTTCTCCAGGCTGAACCCCCCAACTCTCTCAGCCTGTCCTCACAGCATCTCTGTGGCCTTCTCTGACCCTGCTCCAACAGGTCCATGCTCTGCTGTTGGCCCCAGAGAGGAGCTGGGGGCAGTATCCCCCACCCTTGCCCTGCTGGGGACACATCCCAGGATACAGGGGGCTTTGTGGCCAGCTTTTCACCACCCAGCACCCCAAACTCCCTCTTGACAGGGCTGCTCCACATACATCCCCAGCCTGTGCCAATACTAGGAGGTGCCCAGGACCTTGCGCTTGTCCTGGCTGAACCTCACCATGCTCAACATCTATGCAGTTCTGGAAGGTACAATCTCCGGCAGAGGAGCCACCTTTCCACCCCGGTGTAAGGCTGCTGTCTCCTGCCTGACACACCTGCAGCAGCCTCAGGCATCTCCCGAACGGCTTCTCTCTCATCCAGGCTGAGATTTTGTTCCTTTGATCCATGCTTTTGCCCCATGGAGCAGCCTCCACTCAACCAGCTAAATACCTTCCTCCCCCCTCCCCGACTGCCAGCTCAGCCACTCCCCACATCCCTTTGAAGCCCTGTGCCTGCCATTCCCTTCTCTGTTTCATCTTTCCCGTTTTAACGAGCCCATTAGAGCCTCCTGCAGCGTAACTCTCCGCATCCAAGAGGACAGTGATACAGCACACAGGGAAATGCTTCCCTGGATTCACTAAGAGCACCGAGCGTTCCCAGCTCGTCACAGCAAGGCGAGCAGCTTCTGTCCTGCACGGCTTAATTAACAGGTTTAATTTAAAATCAGACCTGCTGTAGCAAACGACTCCATTAATTTTGATCAGACTGTGAAAACATGCTCCAAACAAGTCCCTGTGAAGCACTTAATAAGGGCTAAATAAACCTGGAATTCAGTTCAAAAAGTAAAGCTGAAAAATTCCAGAAATGGGATCTCTGATGGCGCAGAGACACAACATCGGTTTTAATTTCCCAAACATTCCATGAGGAATATGGGTAACCATCAAAACTCTTCCAAAACCATCCATACACACGTGCTCTAACAGAGTTCAATGTGAAGAAACCACAGGGCCTGCAGTCTCTCAGTCTCAGCCCTAAAAGCTGTGCATCATTTGCTCAGAGTGGTGCATGAGGGATCATCACAGACCGAGACTGTCGCTGCCGGGGCACAAACCCCCCAAAAAATACACCCCGGGACCTGGCATGTCAAGAAGTCACCTCTGGAAGGGACAACTTGCTCCTCCCTGGAGCAGCAGCAGCACCGTCCCAGTGTCTGGAAGCAGCCACAGGGCAGAGCTTTTGACCCTGTGGGGATTTTGGAACTCACCTGTTTTGTTAACGTTTGTGTTAGGATTGGGACCAAATACTGTAGCGCTCCCTTGGCATAGAATTTGCTGGTGTGCTCCGGGGGCCTCCCTTGCTCTGCTGCCTGGAAAAAAAAGGTGATAAAATGATTCTCAGTGGCTTTATGGGCACGAGGTGTGAGTTCTGAGCTCCAGTAGATACAAATTCCCTTTCCCGTCCTTCCCTCTCCTTCCCAACACAAACCCTGAGCCCCCCCAACACACAGGATCCTCAAGGACACCCTGCAAGGATCCCAGTTCAATATTCCAGAAGCAAGTCCCAGTTTGCCATTCCGTACACATCCAGAGCCCCTTCTCACCCACTACAAACACAAATATTTTCACTTTACAGTTATGTGTAATTAACAAGTGACCCCAAGCAGGAGCAGCAAAAGGTCTGCAGCACATGAACTGAACCTCCGTGCTGCTGCCTGGCCTTTCATCCTTGCTTTTTTGGGCGTTATTTAACATAAATATATATTTAGCTGCTTTTAAGGATGGATATGATTCATCTAGAGCCCTTCGAAGTTAAAGCTCTTATTGATCTCTGCAGCTAATTTATGCAAACAGCATCTGCAGGCAGAACAATACCCCAAAATCAGCTCCAGCCCCAGCCATTGTAGGGGATAATGATTACTTTTATTTCATTCCATAATTTTATACTCATAAATAATGTATTACATGGAATGCCATCAATCATTTTGTGCACTGGGGTAGGATTTCTCCCAAGGAACAGGTGATGGGACAAGAGGAAACGGCCTCAAGTTGCGCCAGGGGAGGTTCAGATGGGAGATCAGGAAGTTTTTTTTACAAAGAAAGGGTTGTTGAGCCTTGGAATGGGCTGCCCAGGGAAGGGGTTGAGGTACCATCCCTGGAGGGACTCAAAAGATGGGTTGACATTGAGCTTAGTGATAACTGTTATCAGGGTCAGGTTGATGGTTGGACTCGGAAGTCCCTTCCCACCTGGGCAATCCTAGGATTCTATGACTGAGCCCCTTAAGTCCTGTAACAGACCCAGAAACTGTAGATTCCAGTGTAACAGTCCCCTGGATCTCCAGGACACCAGGAAATTCTCTCCCTTCCATGCAGTCCATATTTCTCAATTCCAGATGTTGTCTTAATGATGCAACAGCTCAAAGATCTTTATGACACTGAGAATTTTCTGGTGTTAAACTGTGCCCCTCGCTGTGCCTAATGCACATTCAGGTTATCCTTAAGCAGGAGGAGCTGGAGCCGACTTTGGGAATTCTAAAGAGAAATCAGGTAGCTGTCACTTGGTGTTTGCAGGAAACCAGCACTCGTGTGTCACAGCGTGTTCTCATCACACCTGTCAGAGAATCTTTATCTCCAGCAGTTTCAATTCCCAGCCTGGCTGGCATTAAAACCATTTTGCTCACTTAAAAATGCAGTTCACCCTAATTTTAACTAGAGCTGAGGTGCACTAAGAACTCTACAGCAGGCTACAGAGCCTAGAAAATAACCCACAGAGTTGTTTTTTCCCCTGAGAGAATTCCAAAGGGTGGCCCCTGTGCAATCACAACTACAGGATTTGTTTCTGCCTTGAATGGGAGAAGAGAAGAAAAGCAGCTGAGCCCTGTGGAGCTCCTGGGGGCTGGTGGGATATCCAACAGTCGTGCTGGGAAGCACAGCGCCTGCAGCTCATGCATCATATCACATCCAAGTGGTGCACAGCATCTCATCATAGACCCACAACCACCACACGAGGGGTTCAGACGGGTTCTCCTCCTCTACTCTGCTCAGGAGGACGTGAGGATGTCCAGACACAGCACAAACCCCCAGTTTCAGCCTTCCCAAACACCATCTGCCACTTCTTGGTGGTCATTTTCCAGCTCACCTCTGAGGCCTCGATGGCCAGGTCCATCTCCTCATCGCAGACGTTTGACCAGAACTCTATTCCCTGCAGAGCCACCTCGTCTATGTCACTTTTCATCGCTTCAATAGTTATCTTTAGAATCAGGAAAGAAAGGAAAGGAAGAGAAGGATGTTTTAGCAAGTTATTTCTCCTGAAAAACACACCCCAACTTTTGGTGGGAGATTGAAGATTGTCAGAAATCGGAGGCCACGTCAGAGTTACTGTTCTCCAAGACAATCTCCTCATTGAGAGGTTTATCAGCTCTGAGCCCCTGGGGAGGACACAGGGCGAAAACAAATCGGGAGTGCAGGAAAACTTTTCCTCTTGGATTAAGACAAAGGAGTCCAGGAGAAGCAGAGAAAGGCCAGTACTCACAGCAAAGAGGGCAGGCCCCATGTACGTCTCCATGTACTGGTAATAAAGGGACATGATCTTCACCAAATTCTGTAAGGCAGCCACTCGTACCTGGCGGGGCAGAAAATGCATCAGAGATGTCACTTTCCAAGGGCTCTGAAACCCGATCCAGAGCCAGAGCCTCCCACCCACCAACGACCCAGACCTTCCACTGGTTTAGTTTAGTTCGTACTTAATCAGGGTTTATCACAAACAGCGACTTAAATCCCCCCAGGAGTCTGTTATTTATAACTTAGAAGTTCAAAACTTGCTTTGCCCCAGCACTTACACATGGGCCGACCATTTAATAGAACACACTTTATTTCATTTAACACTTTGCAGCTGGGTTTTGATGCTGGAGGTTCCAGCCAGCTCCCCCAGAAGGGGCAGTGACAAACGGGGGCCCCCGTTTCCCACCCCCACCCCCTGGCACCCCTCTCACTCACCCTTGTGTCCGGACACTGCGTTGCTTCACAGACTACTTGCATAATAAAGTGCCTTTCAGACTGGGAGAAGAAATAAAAGAAGATTAGAACTGTATTCTGAAAGCACTGAGGTCTTTGCAAGCCTTCCCAGGGAGGCTGGAGCTGGAGTCTGGACTAGTACAATCACTCCTGGAGAGCTTCTAAAGATCAAGGAGTAGCCACAGGTTACTCCTCACTGCAGCTTTTTACAGCCTTTCTTCCCCCAAATGGGAATCCCAGGCTTCCATTTTAAGAAGTGTCAACTGGCTGCACGAAATGGAAAGATACAGAACTAAAGACCCCAGCTTTTCTTGTTAAAGAAGAAAGGAAGAAGCCCCACTGCTCCCTGAACTACTTCAGCGATCGCTTCAACAACCCTCAAAAGCAGGACATGAATTTCTTGAGGGGCAGCACCTGGATATCCCCCCCTTTCCTTGTGCCCAAGTTACTTACAGAACTCAAACCCATCAGAAATAGGGGTTGAATGGGCACATGCACCCCCCTCCTCAAATTGTGAATGACTCCAGTTGGTCCCACCAACCCCCCCCCAGCAGCCGACTGGGGAAAGCTCTCTTTAAGAGATGGTCTAAGCTAAAGGTTCAATATTAATTCCATCTTCCCCATCCTCTCCCTGATAGAGACCAAGAGGAGAGACTTAATCTCAGAAGGAAAAGAAAAATGGATAGATTTGTCTGTTCTGAAGAGACTCTGGTTCGGAGGCCCCTGTTCCAAAGGCTCTTCCAGGCCTTTCCTCCCCCAACAATTTTCAGAGTTGAAGTTAAATCTGGATTTCTGCCACAGCGCTTGAAAGAAAGTGCTGATCCAAGCTCGTGCTCTTACAGCAGCATTACAGAGTCGAGTTTGATTAGGAAGCAGAGCATCTAAGAGGCTAAAGTCTGAGGTCAGTTCAAATTTATCCAAAAAAAACCCCCAGGAGTCAATGATGTGTCCTTTCCATTGACGAATCTCAACATTTCCACAGGGTTTCTGCGGAACAAGGAGGACGCGCCGCACCTACAGCCATGAATCCAAGTCTCAGCCACAAGGGAATTATGCATCAAAACTCAGCGTGGTGCATGATTTCTCATCACAGACCATGGATTCAGCCCTGGCATTTTGGGCCCAGGATGGTCACACCTCCCCCCACACGCCCCTCACCTCTTTGTCGAAGTTTGCTTTGGTGAATTCCAAAGAGTTGAGGAGTGCGTTCGTAGCCGCGAGCTTCACATTGTTGCTGGGCTCTTCCTTTCTCATTCCCTGGATGATGGCTGTCAGGATCTCATTGGATTTGTCCTGAAGTTGCTCTGGATCCTAAAAGCAGGGTTGACAAAAGTTAATTGCCAACTGAACAACCTCAGAAGTTCCACACTGAAATCCACAAGGAGAAGTTTTAAGACTTTAAGGCCGAGGAGCCCTTTGGTCACTGGGAGGACTGGAAGGTGAGTATGAGGAATTCCTCCACTGTTACTTCTTTACAGCTTCTGGGGCAAGAAAGAGAAGACTGAACCAAGCACAAATCCTCCAGATTTTCAAGCTTCTCCTCTTGGCTTCATTCAATTACCAAGTTCAAAGCCACTGACTGTTTTCCAGTTCCTCTATGCACCAGGCAGAGGTCTATGCCAGCGGTTGTGCTTGATACTTTTACTGGTGAAGCCACCGATCTTCTTTAGATACTGGGCAAGAATCACAGGATGGTCAGAGTTGGAAGGGACCTTAAAGATCATCAAGTTCCAACCCCCCTGCCATGGGCAGGGACACCGCTCCCTAGAGCGGGTTGCTCCAAGCCCCATCCAGCCTGGCCTTGAACCCCTCCAGGGATGGGGCAGCCACAGCTTCTCTGGGCAACCTGTTCCAGTACCTCACCACCCTCACAGGAAAGAGCTTCTTCCTGATATCTCATCTAAATCTCCCCTCTTCCAACTTAAAATCATTACCCCTCGTCCTGTCACTAGAATATATTGCCTGGACCAGCAGCAAGGACAGGGAACTGTCAAGCACTTGAGGCTTAAAGAATGAAGCTGTGAACAAAGATTATTTTTTCTTCATGGTAAATTTAAGACCACAAGATCCCCAAATGACTGTGCTAATTGCAGTAGATTCCCAAACTACACACAAACGGTGCTACAACATGACTCTAGGAGGGATCTCAGTTACACAACACCCAACGAGCAAACCCAGAGCACCCAGAACTCCAGAGGCCAAGGACCCAGAGCACCCCAAGAACCAAGGAACCCGCACCCAAGCCTTGCCCAGACCCTGAACCACCAACGGCTCAACCCAGAGCGCTCCCCCCATGCAGCTGGGAAGAAATTTCCTCTATTTCATCAACCCTCCATGAAACAACCAACCTCCCCAGTGAAGCCAACCCCCTCCAGCCTGATGGGAAGCACCAAACAGAGGATTTCTCTTCCCACCTCACTGTCCCAAGGTTCACCCAACGAGATGCCACAAGAACCTTCTCTAGGGCATCCAGTGGCACCAAAAAAAGCAGCAGTTACTTTTGCTTCTTGGTGGCAGGTCAGAGCTCACAGGGTTTTTGCAAACAATTCTGATGAGACACTTGATGCAAACCACACCGATAAAACCACGAGACCTTTTGTAGGAGGCGCCTCAAAGAGCTCAATAGTTCTGCCCATGCACCAAAAATTCCTAAATTAAGAACAAGGGGACTCCTGACGCCAGGTGAAGGAACTCGCCAGGTCTCCCAAGCTCAGGAAGGAATCAAATACTCATCATTTCACACAACTGGATGTTCAGCTGCAGTTTTATAACAGCAACCCCTCGCTGAGGTGTGACCACAGCCATGGATTGACTTAAATCTGCACCTTACAAAAGGTGACCTGGATTCGTGCTGTGAAAGCGGGCCAGTCCCTTCAGACACCGGCCCCCTGTGATGCCTGCCAGTTGCTCCAGAGGCAAAGACATCCTCCAGACAAGGACCACAGAACAACCAGCAGGAAGCATCCCAGCTTCCTGTTACAGAGGGTTGGGAGAGGCTGGAAGAGGAGAAGGTTGGGCCAGCAGAATCACAGGGTCGGAGGAAAAACCACAGAAACCTTATCCAACCCCTTGCCAGCAGGTCCACCCAGAGAAGGTCCTACAGGAACATCTCCAGAGATGGAGACTCCACCACCTCTTCGGTCAGCCTCTGCCAGGGCTCTGCCACCCTCACAGGAAAGAAGTTCCTCCTCATGTTGAGATGAGCCTTCCCATGTCCCAGTTTGTGCCTGTTGCCCCTTGTCCTGTCACGAGGCACCACTGAGAAGAGCCTGCCCCCATCCTCTTGCCCCCCATCCTTTAGCTATTGCTCAGCATCAATGAGATCCCCTCTGTCTGCTCTTCTCCAGCTGAACAGCCCCAGGTCCCTCAGCCTTTCCTCAGCAGAGACGCTCCAGTTTCTTGATCAACTTTGTAGCCTCCACTGGACTCTCTCCAGGAGTTCCCTGCCCTTCTTAAACTGGGTGGGGAACCAGAACTGGACTTCAACACTTCAAATACACTCTAAAAGATACTCAAGATAAAGCAGGACTAAAGATGGACTCACGATATCCTGACAGATGTATCCAATGGCCTCCAACGTTGACTCTTTCATGTGCTCCGTACTGTGCTGGTTGGTAACGTTGGCCACCAACTGGGGAATGAGCTCTGGCCACTGGTTCATGGGGATCTCGGCGCAGGCAATGCCGGCCACGCACTGGGAGGCTGAGCTGGGCCGGTACGTTTCCGTCCCCAACGTCTGCAAAACCTGGGGGAGAGATCAGCAGGGGATGCGTTGATGTTGGTGACCAAAGAGATGGGTGCTGGAACATCACCCAAACCTTCCCTTGATGCTATTCCAAACATCCCCCTCTCCCAATAAAGCAGTTTGCTCGTTATGGAGCCACAACCACAGGACAAATGAAGTTTGAAATGAACTTGGCCATGGCTGCCCCGGTTGAGGTACCATCCCCAACCAGGAAGCAAGATCCAACCACCACAGCCTCTGAACCCCACACACAACACAACGGGCAACACTGACTCACCCAACAGTCCCTCCTGGCCTTGATCAAACAGTAAAATTGTGAAAGCTACATAAATTGGGGGTGAAAAAAAACCTGTAGGCACCACCCCCCCGAATACCAGACTGTTTATGCCAAGATAATCTGAATAGAAGTGAGTAACTTTCTTCAGTTTTCATTCCAACCAATTAGAAGAATGACTATTTTTTTTTGTATACTTCAATAACTGTTTCTTAAGAAAAAATAAAAGAACAGGTATGCAATCAATTCAGCATTTCAGTTATATATCTCCATTTTCCACACATCCACTTAACAAATACTGTATTTTTAATGGTACCTGACAGAATAAAGCACTGAATTGGGTTTGTAAGCTTCAGTAGGTGTAATACTGTTCTCATCAACAGTGCAAGTTACTATTTAGCTACTATCAATGTAAATAAAAGACTAAAAAGTTGTATCATCATCACATCCTTATCACCACACATCATCAGCACAACGTCATTGTGCTACACACAGACTGTGAACATAAAGGGTAAGGCCACCTCCTGGATGAGAGACTCACAGAATGGTTCAGGTTGGAAAAGACCTTCAAGATCACCCAGTTCCAACTCCCCTGCCCTGGGCAGGGACACCTCCCACCAGCCCAGGTTGCTCCAAGC
>VXBW01005556.1:76055-111953 GCA_013400375.1 Thinocorus orbignyianus | reverse complement strand
ACCAGGTTGCTCCAAGCCCCATCCAGCCTGGCCTTGAACCCCTCCAGGGATGGGGCAGCCACAGCTTCTCTGGGTAACCTGTTCCAGGCTCTCACCACCCTCACACCAAAGAAGTTCTTCCCCAGATCTCACCTCAATCTCACCCCTTTCAGTTTAAAACCATGACCCCTCATCCCATCACTCCACTCCCTCCTAAAGAGTCCTGTTGATTTCTGCAAACCAGCCCAAATGCCATCTCCTGTCCCCAAACATCACTTTCTGTCCTGTCCTTGCTGTCAGGGATGGCAAGTGGCCCTCGAGGAGATGAATTCAGTCAGCAAACCAGCAGCACATCAAGTGTGTGTTTCTGGACACTCAGAAGAAGAGCAGAACAGAAGCCCAAGGCCAGGTGATTCTCCCCCTCTGCTCTGCACTTGTGAGACCCCACCTGGAGTCCTGTGTCCAGCTCTGGAGTTCTCAACATAGAAAGGACATGGAACTGTTGGAACAGATCCAGCACAGGGCCACCAAGATGATCAGAGGGATGGAGCAGCTCTGCTGTGAGGACAGGCTGAGAGAGCTGGGGCTGGTCAGCCTGGAGAAGAGAAGGCTCCGGGGAGACCTTGGAGCAGCCTTCCAGGATCTGAAGGGAGCTCCAGGAGAGCTGGGGAGGGACTCTTGGTCAGGAAGTGGAGGGACAGGACGAGGGGTAATGGTTTTAAATTGGAAGAGGAGAGATTTAGATGAGATCCTAGGAAGAAGTTCTTTGCTGTGAGGGTGGTGAGGCACTGGAACAGGTTGCCCAGGGAAGTTGTTGATGCCCCATCCCTGGAAGTGTTTAAGGCCAGGCTGGATGGGGCTTGGAGCAACCTGCTCTAGGGAGAGGTGTCCCCTGCCCATGGCAGGGGGGATGGAACTTGATGATCTCTAAGGTCCCTTCCAACTCTGACCATTCTGTGATTCTATGATTTTGTCAGAGCATTTCTCTGGTGGGTACTGGATTTCTTCACACTCCACCTGGGCCTCCTTCCAAGCTGCAGGACGACCTCCAAGCACCAGCAGCACAAGAGAGTTTTGCTGAATGCTCTCCCAATTCCTTCCCTCCAGAAATCCACACTATCCATCCCCACACGGATAACTGATGCTGGGAAACCTGCCCCGGAGGCTGCTGTGACTTTGGGCTTCACAAGTGGTTTAAGGGAGAATAATCCAGCTGAGCTGGGAGCCACCCCCTGGCTTCACATCGGCTTCTCCCGGGGTTTGGCAGATCATCCCCCACAAATGTGTGCCACAAGGTGACACTGAGACTCGGCCACATCAAATACTCCAGCTAAAAGCCAGGTCTGCCATCTTGGGAAGCTCTCCTGGGACAGTAGATATGATTTACTTAGGGATGATCGTTCTGTTAAATGTTCTGTAAAGTGTTCTTTCCCTAACTACAGCACAAGATTTCTCTGTAAAAATCACTTCTGCCACTAAATCTTTCCTAAGAACAGATCTCTAGACGATTAAAACAGTAGATAGAGCCCATGGCTCAGCAGGTTTTTGAAACAAGAATCCCTCCTAACAGGAAAGTGATAATTAAGGGCTGTATTTATGAACTACTTCTTCCACAAAGGAGTCTCTGTAAAAGTGCAGGCAAGGAGTAAAAGGTGAAGTTATCCACTTCTTTAATTAAAATTTCTTACCTTAACTTCTGCAGCCATTTTATCATTTGCAAATCCATCCACTGTGAGCTGAAGGGAGAAAAAAAAACCCAAAAAACCATTAATGGAGGGTATTTGGCATGTCCAATACAACAGCTCAGCTCTGGTCACGTCTGAGGACAGGGCTTTCCTCGCAGCCACGTACCTTTATTAGTCTGGATATCAAGAACCCTCCTTGGTATCGATTATAAAGTTCCTCCCAATTGTCTCTGACAAATTTCCACGCAGCTTTTCTGCCCTGCTTGCTGCCTCCAGCTACTCCTCCAATGACAGATACCGTGTCCTGGGGACGTACCTCTTCCTGCAGACAGAAATGTGGACAAATATTTCAGACTCCTTCCACAAATACAGCTGGATGCATTTCTACACTGAATTTATCGACAACTGTTTCCCCCCCCCTTTAAGATTCAACCCCAAGATCTAATCATTAAGACTAATTCTAGCACATCACACATGCTGGGTGCTCCGAAGGCACTCCTTCCTCTCCAGGTGAGGAAGAGGCAGCTTTCTTTCCCAAAGAACTTACTGAAAGTGCAAAGGTGAGAACTTTCTGAATCAGTTCTGGTTGAGAGATGGCTCCGAGAACTCGCTCAATTCGGTTCTTCTCCTCCTGCATGTCTGCCTGCTTGTGAAGCTGCGAAGCCAAGGAGAGCATTGTTAATGCTTGATATTAATTGCTGACTCCTTACCTAGAGCCTCTGGACACACTTGGGCTGCTGGATTAGTCTTGGAGCCTAATATGTGACAAATTGAACTTGTTCATGAATCACCCTGCCGCTATCCACGGCACGGACCTCATTCCACATCCATCAGCAGGAAGCACCATTAGTAATGAACTGATCCTCACCGCTGCTTATATAAGGTCAAGTAGGACCGTGCCTCCGAGCAATGGAAAATAATCCTGAACACAAGAGGTGCAACAAGCCACTAGGTGGCAATTGCACACTACACACGGACTGGGGAACACCCTCACAGAACCACAGGATGCTGTGGGCTTGGAAGGGACCTCTGGAGGTCAGCTAGTCCAACCCCCTGCCAGAGAAGGTCCACCAGAGCAGGTCCCACAGCAAGGTATCCAGGTGAGGTTTGAATGTCTCTAGAGATGGAGACTCCCCCACCTCTCTGGCCAGCCTCTGCCAGGGCTCTGCCACCCTCAAAGGGAAGAAGTTCCTCCTCGTGTTGAGATGGAGCTGCTTCTGTTCAAGTTTGTGCCCATTCCCTCTTGTCCTGTCCCTGGGAACCACTGAAAAGCCTGGCCCCATCCTCCTGACACCCACCCTTCAAGTATTTCTAGGTGCTGATGAGACCTCCCTCCTCAGCCTTCTCTTCTCCAGACTAAAAACCCCCAAGTCCCTCAGCCTTTCCTCAGCAGAGAGATGCTCCAGGCCCCTCAGCATCTTTGGAGCCCTTTGCTGTCCCGTCTCCAGCAGATCCCTGTCCTTCCTGAACTGGGGAGCCCAGAACTGGACCCAGTGCTCCAGCTGGGGCCTCACCAAAGGCAGCCCTAGGGTTCACATCAGCTGTAAAACATGGGACTGAGCCTGACTGCAGGGAAACCACATCTCAGAGGTGGAATATCCAGCTTTTCATTGCGTGAACCAGCAGTGTTAACAGAGTGTGCACTCACCTTCAGCATGGTGTCTAAGGTAGTACTATCTCCGTGCTTCAAAATAGTTACATATACCTGAAATAGAGCAGAAGCAAGGGAGTTTTGTCAAAAACTCACACTTCTAGAAATGCAACCATCAATTTCCACATATATGGGTTAGATTTCAGATAAGTGAGCAGGCCTGGAAGATACGGTGCCAATCCCTTCTATGTTCTAAAGATGCATGGAATCCTTTCCCTCCTCCTCCATTTCAGCAGAGTTTTGATAATTTCAACCACCGCCAAAGGCCAGAACAAGAAATCTTTGTACTGCTTAACACCTGGCCAGTAAACACTTCCCAGGAACAAAATCCACCTGAACAGTGCTCTCCAAAACCCAAACCCAGGACAATCTAGAGCCCAGAGCTGTTCCGTGGCTGCCAGTCTGGGAAGAGCTTCTTAGTTACAACCAAGTACTGGCCAGGACAGAAGAGGATTAATTTTGACTCAAGACACACAGGGACGTTTGTACCACACTCCCCAGTACAGTCTCCTTCATAGCTGGACTTATCCCAGCTCCCTCCTTTGCCAAAACCAGTTGGTCTCACACTTTGACACTGGTTTCCTCCAGCTTCCCTACTCTTGGAAGCTCCTACAGGAGCTGAGAGCACACAGTGCCAAGAGAGTGGGGACAGTCTTTTGGGACCCAGCGTTCCCAATAACCTACAGGACTCCTCAGATCAGCTGACAGTATGTGTTTTCCCTCCACGTGGTCCTTAAACCGGCGTCGGGCTTCTTCTAGCGTTGCCTTGTGTCCAGCTTTTCCTAGTTTGCCCAAGACCAGACCTCTCAGAAGGGCATCTAGATGACCTAATGAGTGAGTAGGAAGAAAAAAAATTAATTATTTGAGAGACACAGTTCAGCAGTTCAGTGTTTTTCCACCTCGAGTCATGAGGGCAGAGCTGAAGAACAGTCCTTCCACACGCCTGAGGAGATCTGAAGAACCTAGGCCTTTTCTTGCCCTCCTTGGAGAATATACTGATTATTTTTTTTACAGTAAAAGAATCAGGAGAAGATGATTCCAGACCAAACACACCAGCCTACGCCTGTATCTTGAGCTAATATCAACCATCTGCACCTGTGACAGGACTGACCAGGATGAGCAGACATGATGGACAGGGCTTTCCAGCCTGGTTGCCTAAAAGCCTCCAACAGGAGCAGGGCTAAACCTGAGAATTCTTACCAGTCAGTGACCAGGTAGGGAAAAGTTCTACCATTATAACTCCTGTGTGACAACAGAGGGCTGTTTTGGGGTTCTGTGCTTGCTTGGTTTGAAGTATAAACATGCTCCTGACTCTTCTTCCTCCCTTCTCTCCCCTTCCCCAAAATCCTGATGGCTTATTGACGCGTGAGTTTTCCCAAACCACTACTGATTTCACAGCGTAAGGTTCCTACCCTCTCCAGGTTTGGGGTCCCATCCCAGTCTCTCCCCTATTGGTGAAAAGACGTCTTTCACGAACACCTGGATTTCCTCATAGAAGTCTGTGTGGGACAAGAGGGTCGAGAGGATCCCCAGGTTGCAGCTGAGGTCGCTCCACACCGTGTAGTTGGGCTCGTTCACAAAAGCTTCCATGACTTTTAGAACCTCTACAGTGCTAATGATTCCAGCTCGGGCCTGCGAGGAGAACAGACGCGGATTAATCATATTTCTGAACAGAATTAAGATGTTAAACAGCTCATCACGTTATTTTAACAGCTCAGTTCACACAGCCTGCACACAAACTCAAGTTTTTTCTGGTGTGGGGCTCTGTCCAGGTGAGTTGGCACCAGCCAAAGCCCCTTCCTGGCCTGTTCCCTGCACACAAGGTGTTTTACACCCAGGTAGGCACTTCACAAGGAGACAGCTGTCATTACAAGCACATTTTGCAAACAAGAACCAGACCAGGGGCTTAAAGTGACTTGACAAAATCACAGCAACACTGGCGAGAAGCAGCAAACCCCCAGAGTTATTCTCAGCCAGCTCCTACACCCACCAACACCTTATTTTAACTAAAAACTGTGAAGATTGAGAGATTTAATTTTTGCTCCTCATTAAATCAGGAGTGTAAAACTGCAGAAGTCATTTTTGCTTCCTGCTCCCTGTGAATTAGCACAGGTCCTGCCTTTTCACCTCTGCCAGGACAATTTTATATGAATTATATTATTTATATTAACTGCTTCCCAGTTTATATTAAATTAACTGATCCCAGCTTTGTGCAGCTGAGGATACCTACAGCAGGGCTCTCCAACCAGACCCCTCTGATTTTTCTTAATCTGGAACCAGGCCAGTAATTTATGGTACCAGAAAAGAGATGAAGATCAATTTTTCTTATCTAAGCTCTATTCAGTTATGGCAAAACCATGATGAGAACAGGACACAGAATAGGGATTAAACACAATGTTCCTGTGTCCATTGTTTGCTTAATTTTTATGTCCCATTAGTCTTGCAATCTTTGGGAAGTGACTCAGGCTACAGCTTCACACCCCTTCAACTGAACCACAAGAGTCACAGGCTTTGAAGTCAGCGAGGGAGGGCATCAAATCCACGTTTGCAGACGTTTCCACATACTTGCTGACTAGCAAGAGTAAGACAGTACAACCCCAAACACAGAGTGCAGTGATTAATTGTTCAGAGTGAGCAACACCTTGCTCTGAAACACTGAGAATCCCCAACAGTTATAACGAGCCCGACTGAATAAAGCCCATGGTGCTGGCAGCATTGGGTAAAGTCATTGAGGGGATCATTAAAATATCCTTAATTCTGATCAGGTAAGAGCAAGCAGGTTCTCAAAACAATTCTGTATTAAAAGAAAAATAAGATATAGCATAACACACCCTGCAGAGAACAGTGCAACAGGAGTCACAGACTGCTAACGTGGGGTTTAAGTTGTCTAACACAAGTCAGAACTCGCGGAGCTAATGAACAGCTGGATGTGTGCAGCAATCCCAAAGACACTTGGTCTCCAGAAGCTGAGCATGACTCCTCAAACACCCCTTTCTGCTGCCACTGCTGCCCTCCTGAGCAGGCAGAGCAGCACAGGGCTCCTTACCAGAGAGAAGAGATCGTTCTGCAGGCCAAGCCTGTCCACAGGGGGTAGGGAGAGGTCTTTGATCGCCGGTATTAAACTCTCCAGCATGTCAGGGCTATACTGGGTACGGTAGAACCCTACTGTTCCAAGGTTTAACTGAAAAAAAAATAATAAATATTAAAAGTAAGGAACAAACAAGGAAATGCTTTTTATTTGACCGCTAGAAACTCCTCCAAGTGTTGCAGCTCAGAAGTCAGTTGCTGCCATTTAAATAAAGAGAAAAAACAAACCATAAGTAAGGGAGAAAGACTGAAGATTTCAAAGAAGCAGCACTCGGCAGGAGGTACAGAAGAGCAGAGACATCTGGTGTGAGGAAACAGACTGGAGTTACAACGAGGCAAGAACCACCCCACAGACCAACCACCTCTGCAGCCAGCACACCCACAGACCCACCTACAGAGCCGGACTGGTGCCTTCTTGGGCTGAAATATCCAACCTTACCTTCATTTAATGAGGGGACTTCCAGAATTGTTCTTTACAAGCCCCTCTTTAACACCAGGGAGGACCCACACAGATACCGTGATTCCAAAGAATGCTCAGGCCTGGCAGCAGGAATGCCCGGCTTAATTAAGCGGAAAGATTTGTTTAATATTCAGAGAGAATAACCCTTAATGCTATTTTGGAGTCACCTCTCAGAACACAGCTCCAGCTTGACAACTACTCCCCAGCCTCAGCAGCTCAAACAGCACCAGTCCCAGCCAGTTTTCCAGTTAAATTTAACTGGTGGCTGAGGAGACCTCAACCGCAAATGTTTTCACTTACAAATCTGTCCTCGTCGGGCAATGGCCAGCAGGAAACCTTCACACTAATGAAAGATAAACAGGGCTATTTTTGCTCAGGATGGACTTTTAACTAAACTGTGGTTGCCATGGGATACCAAAAAAGCCACCACCATTCAACTCAAGAGCTGCCTCTAATTGTACACTGTTTTTCCAAGCTGGGACTCTCAAAAGGTTGGAGTTTACATTGTCTAGACTGCCCGTGGGCAGCCAGGGACTGCACTGAGACAGCGTTACAGAGAGGAGCCAACATTCAGTAGCAGCAGAGAGAGGCCCCTCCACAAGATTGTGAGGTGGGAGGGGGAGAAAAAAACCCAGAGAAAAGGAAAACGAAACACAAGGGAACATGTCCAGTTCTGGAGTCCTCAACATAGAAAGGACATGGAACTGTTGGAACAGGTCCAGCGCAGGGCCACCAAGATGCTCAGAGGGCTGGAGCACCTCTGCTGTGAGGACAGGCTGAGAGAGCTGGGGCTGTTCAGCCTGGAAAAGAGAAGGCTCTGGGAAGACCTTGGAGTAGCCTTCCAGGATCTGAAGGGAGCTCCAGGAGAGCTGGGGAGGGACTCTTGGTCAGGAAGTCTAGTGACAGGATGAGGGTTAATGGTTTTAAATTGGAAGAGGGGAGATTTAGATGAGATCCTAGGAAGAAGTTCTTTGCTGTGAGGGTGGTGAGGCACTGGAACAGGTTGCCCAGGGAAGTTGTTGATGCCCCATCCCTGGAAGTGTTTAAGGCCAGGCTGGATGGGGCTTGGAGCAACCTGCTCTAGGGAGAGGTGTCCCTGCCCATGGCAGGGGGGTTGGAACTTGAGGATCTTTAAGGTCCCTTCCAACTCTGACCATTCTATCATTCTATGACAGCGCCCATCAGCCTTCATCCCAGTGATACAGTGCCCCTTGTGCCAGCTCACCTTCACCCACTGCTCTGGTTTGACGTCTTTCAAAACCAAGGTGAGCTCTGGTTTGTCCATCAGTATCTGCATTTTGGCACTGGTGGGGTCATCGCTTGTACAAATACTTATGGGGACCATCCACATGGGGAAATCCTCCCCTGAAAGAAGAAACAATAAAAAGGAGAAGCTGAGAGGAAAGAAAACTAGGAAAAATCATGCACACACAACACAGAGAAACTCCGCCTGATGTTCAAACAGGTTTCACACCCAAACAGGTTTCAGACCCATCTCTCAAAATCGCTGCTGCAGCACGAAGAGCACCAAGGGCTCCCCTCCTGCCCTGAGCACCAAGGGCTCCCCTTCCTGCCCTGAGCACTCCTCTTACCAGTATATGGTCCACTGGCACAGAATTTCTTCTGGACTAACTTCAACACTTTGTCGTCTTCTTGCTGAGGGGAAGAGTAAGAAGAGAAGGAGAGAGGAAGGAATTATCAGAACATTTAATCTCATCTTCTGTGTGCCCTGTGTTCACTGGAGTCACTCATATTCTCCTCCAGAAAAAGCAGCTTCCCCAAGAACCATCCCAAGGCGTTGATGGCTGTTGCTGTTAGAACACACGTGCCCTATTTCTCGTTTGAATTCGTTGCCTGACATCAGCTCCCAGGCAGGAATCCTCACCCACTCCATGTCTTGTGCAACATGCACAACAGAACTGGAGTCAGAGGCAACAGGCGAGGGGGAGCACAGCCAGATAGTCCGTCCCCTCCCCAGATGTTTCACACACGAGGAGCAAAGGGCCGTGTCAGCAAACCCTGAGGATGTGATCTGAAATGCAGGAGGAATAACTCGATTCCTCCTGTGGAACTACACTTCCCCACTCCCTGCATAATTGGAGCTGTCACCAAAGACAGCTCTGCATCAAAGAGAATTTTTTAAAAATAACTGGATACTACTAAATCTGATGCCAAACACAGCTCAAGGCAGAACCTCTGGCACGCAGGGTTATATTTACCTGTTCAGCTTCCACATAAATGAGGGGAAATCCCATTTGTTTGGTCCATGTGTTCATCACGGCAGCGATAGGTTTCCCACTAGCTTTTTCCAGGCTTTCCCAGAGGTCCTCTGCAGAAGAAAAGTCTGAGTAAGGATTCCCAGAGTCTCAGCACGTCAGACACTCTTAAGGACACCACATGGGCATCGGAGGGTGATGGATTATTATTCCAGTTCACCCTTCACGTTTTGGGTGTGTTTTTATCAAATCATGACAGATAACAGCCAAGTAAAAGGAAATAGTTTAAGTCATTGATGGAGAGGGAGGGGAGAAGAAAGTTGTTCTGCCACTAGAACAACGTCAACAATACACATCATGATAGAGTAGAATAAAAATAAGCATTAATTATTTAAAAACAGTAAACAGAAGAAGCTTTTCCTTCAGTTTTTCATACATTACACCAAAAGAGCTGACCAAACACGGGCTGGTTTGGGCTGACGGATCCACTCCCACATTTAGGCCCGACACACAGAAGAAGTTTAAGCAAGGAAAGCGCCGTTAGACAAGACTTTGCACTGCTGAATCACACCCACAATCAATAGTGCCAAAGGGAGCTTGCGAAAGGTTTACACAGCAGATCAACACACTCTGTTTCTAACCCAGATTGCTGAGTAAGGGTGGTCACCAACAGCCAGCACAGCCCTTGGGCTTCACCTGAGAGAGAGAACTCTGAGAGCCCCGACCCAGGCCCTGCACCCAGGGGAACACGTTACACGGAACTACAAACAAGCCCATTATTTCCTTGAGTTTCAGTTGTCTCAGGTGGGAAAAAAAAAGGAGCTGTTTAAGAATCCATCACTTTAGCACTAAAAATTTTGTCTTCAGGAAGAATTTCAGTATACAATAACCACTGGTTACCTGTAGCGGCGTTCTTCTGCTGGAACTTCGTTAAATACAAATTCATTCCTTTCCGGAAGTCCTGGGAACACACAATTGAATATGCACTGCCATCAGAACAGAGGGTTTTTCCATCCCCTCCCCACTCCGCAGTTATATTCCGGAGTCAGCCAAGGCATCTCAGTACCAGAACGTCCATCTGTAATTCCTTCCACATTCTCCCGCTATCTTACTTCTCCTGGGCAAGTTCAAATTGATCCCAAGTACAGAGTGGAGAGAAGTTTTCACAATACAGAATGCACAGATTTTAATTTATTAGTTTTCTTTTAACAGCATTTTTAACTGCAGAAAGATTTGACAGCCTACATTTGGCTTTTTAAAGAACAATCTTTACCTCATCACCGATGTAGTTGTGCAGCATCCGGATGACAGACGCTCCCTTGCTGTAAGAAATAGCATCGAATATTTCATCTACTTCAGACGGGTGGCCAACACTAACCTGTGGTAAACAGAGTAATTTAACAGTGAGAAAAGATTTAACTGCCATAAAAGAGTTGGATTTTGCTTATTCTAGTGTTCCAAAAGAAGTGTGAGCAGCAGGTCACGGGAGGGGATTCTCCCCCTCTGCTCTGAGCTCCTGAGACCCCACCTGGAGTCCTGTGTCCAGCTCTGGAGTCCTCAACAGAGAAAGGACATGGAACTGTTGGAACAGGTCCAGCGCAGGGCCACCAAGATGCNATTCTATGATTCAGGAGCTGAGTTTTCTCACTGAGGATGCATTTCCATTGCTGAATTGTCTTAGTGGCATCTCTGCTTCCAGTCCACCCAGCTTATTCCCACAGGGCTGGGTGAGGATTGGTTCATAGGTTAAACATGCTTTCACTGAGGTTTTGGGTTTTAACCAAATCAACTTGGGGATCTTGCTTCAATCCTTTCATTCAACACTTACCCAAAAGCAATATAAAAACCCAAAAAAACACAGTGGAAACTGTTCAGTCCTGGGAGGGTGAACAATGCACGCTCCGGAAACGCACCCAGTGACTCACTCACTCCGAAACGACCCGTTGTACAAAGCAAGGTCATCTCCCAACATCTATTACACCAAACATCTCTTAAATCGCCTGAAAACTTGTCCGTGGTGATCTCTAGGAATTCCAAGGGAGTTTTCCTTTAGCAGAGCTCCCGGATTTGCTGGAACAAGGTCCTGCTGCTGCCCTCCCCATCACCAAGCTCCTGCCCCGTCTCCAAAGCAGCAGCCTGGCTCCAGCCTCCTTATTCCCCCGTCAGAGGCCACTGACAGAGCCCAGGGGCCAGAAAACTGCCCACTGTGATCAGAAACCAAGCCAAACATGAATAATGATGAGTTCTGATCACAGCTTTGCCATTTCAAGCCAGTAGAGTGGAACAACTCCAGAAGAAGGCATCTCCAGACCCTCAAACCTCACCAATTCAAGTAGGGGAAAATCCACCAAGTGCAAATGCAACCGTAGTTTTTCCTTTGCATCCTGAACAATTGCAAAGTCCCCCTTCTTTACTTTTTTCTTTTTAACAGAGACAATCAACAGCAGAGGCAGGACTCACTTCAATCGGATGACTGTTGTCTAAGGCATCGAGCTCCTGAGCTCGTGTGTAATCAGCAGAAACAAACTGGGTCCAGATGTCGTACTCCGGGAAGCAGTGATCCACGCACAGGTACTCGATCCAGGACGCAAATCCTTCATTCAGCCAGAGGTGGGTCCACCATTCCTGGAAAAACAAGAAGGCAGAATAAAGAATAAGAGCTTTGTTCCATCAACAAAGAAGTTTCCAGCAAAGAGAAGCTGCTCATGGTTTTGCTCAGCACAAATCAGGGAGCAGGTAACACTTGTGAAGTGCAATTTCCTCTCTAGCAAGGAATTATCAGCCCAAGAAGAACAACCAGCACCCAACAGCTGTCTTCTCCTCTCTTTTATGTTTTAGAACACACACTGCTGGGACAACAGCTAAGAATGTCAGCGAGACAGGGGAAAAGTCAGTACAGGAGGCCAGGGGTGAGTGAAGCAGCAGAGCGGTGGTGGATCACCACGACAGAATCTGTCCCCACTGAAGAGCAGCAGCTGCAGGAGAGCGGCCTGGATTGGGTTTGTTCTGGCTAATGAGGGGAGAACCTGGCATCTGAAAAAGGCTTCTAGGCTACGGAGACCTGAAAGCTACTGAACAGCTAAGAGTTGATTCTCACCAGCCAAATGCAGGCTTTGTTTTCTTTAAGATAAGAACGTTACGTTGACATTTGAAAAATTCTTCCCTTCATTTCTACCATTCAGCTGAGGTAGGAGAGATAAGGAAACCAGCTACGGATACTGAGGAAGAAAACACCCTCTTCCACAACTGCACTTCCCAGCCATCCTTTCACTCAGCAAGGGCCCTTCAGCAGAAGCAGCTGAGCAGGACATGGGGCCAGCCCCAGCGAGCTGCCCTCTGGAGAACAACAGCTTCTGCCCTCCCTGAACCACCCGCCCTGGGGAGGCTGGAATCTCAGTCAGGAAAGCTGCCACCAAAACCCTACAGAGATAAGCCCTGCTTTATTTTTAGAGTGGAGAGAGACCATCCAATTTTCTTTTTACATTTCTGATGGCATCTCTTTCCAGGACAAGGTTCCAGCACACGCAGATGGGTGCCAAAGGATTAACGCAACTGGAGAAGAGATTCTTGGGCAATTTGGTTAGATCTTTGAAATCTCTTCACCTCCCTGGTTTTTTTCCTCTTTCCCCACTGGCAACCTAATTGCTCCCAAATCTGTTTCCTCCCCTGGAAGAATTCTGATTTTATTCATCTTTCCTATACAGAACCAGTATACTTTGCTGACCAGTAAGAACTGGGACTGGTAACCTAAACCAGCCATGGTTTTCTGCTCTGCTCTGTGCACCTCGGTTCAGAGAGGAGAAAAAGCTGCCTTTCTGAGAACTGAGAAGTACCACCAGAATGTCTTTTCCCAGCTGCATCACAGAACACCAAATAACAACCAGTGAGAAAAAAAAATCTCAAGAGAAAATTTTTGGAAGACCTGGAACTTCAAAAAGGAAATATTCCATATAAATAGAGTAATTCAATATAATTTCTAGCAATTCTTGTAAATGATACTGGCTCAAGCTCATCACCAGCTGTGATGGCCTGAAGGACCAGGAATGGTCCCCGTGTCACCAACTGTCCCCAAGGCACTTGCTGGCACCCTCAGTGCCGTCCAGCCACATGATGCTGGCTCTCCTCACTTCCAGCTGCTCAGCTCTACTAAAAGCTAAAAATATATCACTTTAATGTTACTTTTCTGTTCCAATATTGTGTTGCTCTCACATGGAAGCTCCTTGTGCTCCCACAAAGAGGAATGGACACAGCTGGCTACCTTTTAAGAGGCACAGCACTGCAGAAAAGTTTGACAAACTTCGCTCAGTGTTAAAATCAGCATTTCCAGGAAGGTTCTCCCTTCCACCCGCTCACACCTCACTTAAGCAGCCTAAAAGCCGCCAGGACAGAGCAGATTTGGGGCTCCAGAAGCCCTGCTTTTCTACCAAACACACTGGGTTCTTACAACACAAGACACTTCCTACCCTGTGAAATATTTGGATTCAAGCATCTGTTTGCAGGGTGCTGGGAAGAGGAGCATCAGATCTAATTAACAGCGTGAGCTGAAGCCATTTGTTACGAGCAGAAGCTCTGACAGACACAGGTTTTAGTTTTTAGCACTAAACAGAATTTATTTACAGTCTGGCTGGCTCAGAGATGCGTTGATTCCCACTCAGATAAGTTAAATATCCAAGTGTTTGGACAGCCTGCTCCCCAGATGCACTAAGTCATTCAGGTTAGCCAAAAATCATCCCATTAGCCAAAAATCATCTTCACGGGTCACCTGCTCAGCTCTACCTGGGGCTACGCTCAAACAACTCAACATCAGCTCACACAGAAAAGATCTAGGAATGGTTAGAGTTGGAAAGGACCTTAAAGATCATCAAGTTCCAATGCTTCTAAAGAACTTCCGAAGTAAAGAAGAGAGTGGTAATAAAGCACTATTTAAAACATTGGATTTTTGTTTGTTTTAAAGACAGCACGGCTGCTAGTAAGGGGCACGTGAAGACACACACATGATAGGAAGCACACATCAAAGACAACTCAGAGAACTTGCAACTGTTAGATACCATGGTCACAAGGTTTCCAAACCACTGATGAGCCAGTTCATGTCCTACAACCAGAGCAACCCACTGGCGAGATGAGGAACAGGAATTTTTGGGGTCAATGAGCAATGCAGTCTCCCTGTAGTCAAGAGAGAAAGAGAACTGAACAGAGCAGAACACGCCAAAGGAGAACACAACACAATCAAAAGCAGGTTAAGTTACCTAAGCAAGCTAAGAAGTGATCAGTACAACTGAAAAAAAAAACCACCAAAAAGCTATTTCAGTTTAGACATTACATTATTTTGGTCAGTTCCGCAGCTGCTGGAATGCTTTGGAGCAAGAATTCCTTACGGCATGCAAGAAGCCAAGTGCAAAAACCCAGGCAGGACCAGGAAGGTTTATCCTTGATTCATAAAACAGCTCACCCAGGTAACCCAGGAACCTGAACTCAACTCCCTTGGCACCTCATGACGGATGCACAGTGAGTCCTCCCTGCCTCCCTCATTCCCAAGGGAATCCCAGCTCTTCCAGCCTGACGCCGCAGAGGCACAGGGCTGTGCACACACAACTCACACACAGGGAGGGGGCACAAAACCTGCCCCTAAAAACACCCCCAGCACCCTCGGGACTCAGCGGGTCGGTCCCAAAGGACCTTGGGGCTGCTGTAACTCCATGGGGTTTTAAACAGACACAGCTCAAAGTGTTGTCCCTGCAGGTTCTGGCAACCTTCTGTCCCTGGGGGGACAAAGCCAGGGTCCCACACTGAGCCTAACGGGAGAGGGGGGAGCAATTAACAGCACAATTAAGAAAGGCTTCCAAAAATTCTACTCATCTAGAGCAAGTATTTATTTCCCCACGGGGAGTAAACTACCAGATTTCATCAGAATTGTAATAAACGGATTATAAACCTGGGCTCAAATTTCAATTAAATTTTCAAAGGCCAAATTATCAGAAGAAATTTAGATTATTCAAGGATTTAACATCCGAAGCTTCCAAGACCCATGGTGCACAAAATGAATGAAGGAAAATCATTCTAACAATGAGCACAGATGTTAATATCAAGCAAAAGCACAAAAGCTTGACCAAGTGAGGAAGAAAAAACAACAAAAACCCCCAAACTGCAAAGGAAGGCAAGTTAGCACTTCAATATCCACACGGTTACACTGTGGCTGCTGAACTCACCAACTCGCCTACCGCAGAAAACAAAAAAAAACCTCTTCCAGCTGTCAGTAAGTCAGTCTTACGGGGAAAAATGCGGCCAAGAAAGTTCTCTTGGAGAACAGGCAGTGCTGCCAGAGACTGAAAACTCTCCCACCACCAGACCAGGGCTCCAACAGCTCCTCTCTGCCTTCCCAGGAGCTGCTGCAGAAGTCACAGCTCTCCAAACTGAAGCAAGAGCTGAAGGTATTTACTCAGCCTCATTTGGGGCAAAACCCAGCAATTACAGCTCCCTAAAACTAAGCCAATTAACTTCCAAGAATTAGTGAACAAAGAGGGGGGAAAGACAGTATTTTAACAGCATACCTATAAGTAACAAGGCCCCAGTTCTCCATGGCACCTTTATAAAATAAATACAAAGGTTTATTGATATTGATGCACACCTCTTCCTAAACGTTTAAAATTCAAATAAAATACAGTTCATCAACAAAGTGAGTTACTTTACCAGCAGCAAAGTCTGCAATAGCTATGAGATCAATTTTAGGAAGAGGGTAAGGAACATTGAAGTAGTCCTTATAAAAAGGCAGAGTTTTAGCAGCAACCTGTAAGAAATAAGAGGAGAAATGTTATGTTAACTGGGAACAATTGGTAAAAAACTGGAAAATTTACGACTGGAACTCTCCTAAGAAAGCAGCACGCACAAGATTTCTTCCAGAAGCCCCATTCCCAGCTTCCAGAGCACAATGGTTTGGAAGATTCCCATCCCCTTTTCCTCCCGGGCTGGAGCCAACTCTTCAGAGCTTCTCAGCATCTCTGGACCAAAGGCTACATCACCAAATCAGAACTGAGCTAAACCGTATGTTCCCATCGTTACAGACACTCCTTTGTCCATAACTGAAATTCTGTTTAATATCAAGCCCAGTCCCTCTGAGCTGTTGAGAAAATTAAAGAAAATAATAAAAGAAATCCCCAGTTTTGGATGGATTTAGGTGAGGGAAGGGAAAGGGCTGTGTCCAGCCTGTCCAGGGATGGTTACAGGAATAACACCATCACCCCAAGGGCTGTGTCCAATCCATCCAGAGATGGTTACAGGAATAATGTTGTTGTCCCGAGAGCATTTACCTCTAATGCAAACTTTCCTTGCTCTGCTTTGCCCACGGGAGTGTAAACACGCACTAGGACGCCGTCAAGGGACCTGGCCTCCACGAAGTCGTACTCTCCCACCACGAAGGCGACGAGATACGTGGACATGACGGGGGTGCGAGCGAACTTCACCTCCACCAGGTTCTCGTCGTCGGGGTACGGCTTGCGGTCAACCACGTTCTTGCAAGATGAAAGGGAAGGAGTTAATGTCACAGGAGTGAAACTCCATCCTGCCACGGATCCCACCATCCATCCTGCCACGGATCCCACCATCCATCCTGCCACGGATCCCACTATTCCCTCGCTGAGTCATGCATTTAGAATGAATGGACTTTTACAATTTCAAAATACAGAGCGTGACGTAGCTCCCTCCTAACTAGGAACACCCCATGGCACAGGGAGGTGGCTTTTGTAATATATATGTTATATTTCATCACTGCAAAGCCAAACACAGCAGCTTTGTCCATCAAAAAGAGTATCACCCACATCCCACTAAGGCTTTCACTTCAAATTGGAACAGGATGCCCAGGGAAGCTGTTGATGCCCCATCCCTGGAGGGGTTCAAGGCCACGTTGGATGGGCCTTGGAGCAACCTGCTCTAGGGAGAGGTGTCCCTGCACATGGCAGGGGGGTTGGAGCTTGATGATCTTTAAGGTCCCTTCCAACTCTGACCATTCTGGGATTCTATGAAATTCTGAAACAGAAACCATGACCCTGTGGTCAGTGGGCAAGGCTGGGCTTTACAGGTAACTGCAAGCAAGCTACTGGAATAAAACCAGCTATTTTTAAACTGCCTTGCTCCTTTCCAGCAATATCTCCTAGAAATATTTGCACTGGGTTTGAAGCAGCAACCTGAAAATGCCCACTTGTATTTGTGAGAAAGGTTCTTCTGCTTGCACATTGTGCCCCAGGTCTGGCCAAAAGCCTCCTAGGGCAGAAAACATGCTTATTTATCTCCAGTGCTACATCTGCTTATGGAGCTGTAACAGCTACAGAAACACGCAAAGGTTCATTTTCCTTTTCCCCAGTCACTCTCAAGCAGCACGTGGTGTGACACATGCTAAGACTTCTTTTTCTTTTAAAGAAACACCACTGTGGTTTGTGTACAACCTGTTTGGGTTCCACCCCAGCACCTGACATCACAACATCACCTTTTTTAAAAGTTCTCTCAGTTTCAAGCTGCTTGGTGATAGCTAAGTAATAGCTGATATTCCTAATTTTATCTGTTACCAAGACACACTCTCAACCATCAAATTACCAGCTGGCATTATTACAGCTGTATTTAAACCACTCTTTATATGCCCATCAAGAACTTACCATATTTGACAAAGCTACTCTGTCTTTAGGAACCACCAAAGAAATATCAAACGTTGCCTTAATAGCAGGCTCATCCCAGCAAGGGAAAGCTCTGCGAGCATCAGTAGCCTGGAGGGAAGAAGAGCATTAAAAGAACAAATCAAGAGATTGTGGCAATAAAACACAGGCAAAAACTCAGCACATTTTACAGGCAAAAAGTTGGGTGAATGATGGTCCAGCCTCCTCATGTACAGCGACACTCCACACGAGAGCATTTTGTTCTTGCTGTGGTAACTGATTTCACTCTTGGTTTAAGAGAAAAAAAAGCAGTGGAAAAGCACTCTGTGCCCTGATGGAATTCTACAGTGGGAGCAAAATTTAGCAGAGTCATGAGAGGAGCAAAGCTCAGTCATGTGAAAGCAGAGAGGGCACCCAGGCGTTCACAGCCCGCACGCACAAGACCACCTATTTATACTCCCTTAGTAGACTATACCCAAGAAATGTTCCCTTTGTACCAGGTAAATACTCCAGGATTTTATGTAACCAGGCAGATAACTGGGAAATTACAGTATGGTATCAAATTCTGACATTATGTCCAGGGTTTACATAATGCTCAAGACAGAATCTGGCTCACATTCTGGATGTCATTAAGATACTGAGATAAAGGCAGAGCATCCTATTAAAAATATATATCTACTCCACAAAGGGAAGTTGTACAGAGTTACGTGACCACATCTAAATAAACAGCTGGTTCTGAATGCTGCAGCTCTTGTATACATTGATGTATCACACCATCAGCAGGATCCTTGGCTGGGGAATTTGCCAGCTCCAGAATTCACTGACCTTCAAGTCGCAAGGCAAAGGGCTGTTTTTAGTCTCCCTCACGCTCACTGAGAGCGAGGAGCAAATAAATATGGATTTCTGAGATTCACCCAGAGGGTACAGCTGAAGCCAGGAGATCAGGTCTTTGCTTCTTCTACGAATAAACCCTGTATGAAGAACGATGCTCCCCCAAAACACAATCACAGCCCATACCTCAAACTGGGTGACAGCAGCATAGCGGGTGTCTCCAGTCGGGGTGGTGTATTTACTTCGGTAAAAACCTTTCATTTTATCATTCAGCTCCCCTACAAAGTCTATCTTTAGTGTCCCCGTCCCTGTAATAGAAACAGACAGGACACTGTTGCTTGCAGGTGTCAAACAGAACATCTCCTCAGCTGGCCCCCTGTCCCTCCAAAATCAATGTCCCTTCAACTCCTCCCCACCCGTGGCTTGTTTGCCAGCCTCCCTCAAACCCTTCACCCTCCTCCCAGACTCACCTTAAGCCACCCGAGATGTCTCACCCTACAATCCCTCCCTATGAACACAGTTTGCAAGAATACAGGATGGCTGCTAAGTAATAAGAGCATCTATGAAATCTTCTAGAAAAGCCAGAGCATTGGCTGTGCTCAGGCTTTAAGTCAATTAGTCTCAGGATTAATCCTGCCCTCGATATCTCGATGCAAAAGGGGAAAGCTGATCCCGAGCAGAGAGGCAGGATGCCAACGTCCCACAGAAGTTTTATCACTCTAGAATCTTTCTATTTGTATTTCTCCAGATGAAAGAAAATGGCTTTATGCAAACTGAGGAGCTGAGTTTCAATCAACAAACTCCTCAGAGCAAAAGAAAAAAAAAAAAGCAAAGCTGTTTTAAAAGAATCAGTATGTTCCCGCCCAGGAAAATGCTGCAGTAATTCAGATTAGCTCATTCTCAGCAAGAGGAAAACAGATCATGTGTATCCAACTTAAGCAGCTTCCGAGCCTGACTCCAATAGCAGGTAAATAATCAGAGTGGCCTCAGGTGCTGGAAGCAAACATCATCAATACAGGAACAGTTTTCAGTTCCAGAGGCTCACAAAGGGCCTTGCAGCAAGCAGACTCCCCGGGGAGCACTAAATTCCCCATCAGAAACTGCAGGGAAGGCAGAGCTGTCCCACTGCAGCATTTTCAAGTGCAAACATCTTAAACACAGGGTTGAAGCAAGCAGAAAGCATGAAAATAGCTCTTACCTTTCTGGAGAGTGCTGGGAAAGGAGAGGGTAACCTTTTCATCCTCATTTTGATAGTTGAACCCTGTGGCATGTACCTCTGAAACACAAAAAAACAGACAACCTGGTTAGAAACAAACCCCAGAGGTGCTGTTGTAACTCATGAACATTTCAAATTAACTAAATCAGCTGAATCCAACAACACGTTGGAGCTACTGAACAAGTCAATGAAGACTTTGAATAATCCAGAATGATATAAAAGCAAGCAACAAATCCCCACCCACAGCAAGAACAGCATCCTGTACCCTGGGAACAGCTACTAAATCCTGGCAAATGGTAAAACACTGCACAAAAATCTTCTCCTCGATACTAAACGCTTACAGCAGTGCAGCAGGATTCTTATAAATTATTCCAAACAGGGTGCTTATCATTTAATAGAATCATTTATAGAGATATATATATATCATTTATAGAAACATTTATTAAACTACTTTGTGGCTCACCCTCTGAAAAGCACAAAAATATCCACAGCACGGCAGGTTTGTTTAGTTTGAACCACCAAAGGAAAAACACCAAACCCCACAATGTTGATTTTATTTAAAAACTGTCTTCAGAGCAGAGACCTACCTTGGAGTTTATATACCTTTCAGCAAGGGCATCCAAAATCAGCCAGAACATTAAGCATTACAGCATTTATGCAGCACTAGATCTATTTGTAGATACAAACAGGCCAAGCTGTGGACACAGTGATGTGTAATTCTAGATTTATAGATACAAGAAACATCTGGCAGTTCTGGAGTTCTGAAAGGTTTGGGAAATGCACACACCAGGTGAAAGTAACAGCGTCCTGTCCTGGCCCGCTGACACCACTCCAATGGAAGTGAAAACACAGTCAGGGTATTGAAACACCAGTAAATGTTTTCAGGTGCTTTCAAAACTGACTCAGTAAAGAGTTTCAATTCTCTGCTGACACAGACACTCGTTTTGAACAGTCACGGGATGGAAAAAATAAAAGGCAAAAAAGGGATGCCATCCAGAGGGACCTGGACAGGCTGGAGAGGTGGGCTAATGCAAATGGCATGAAGTTCAACCAAGCCAAGTGCAGAGTCCTACACCTGGGACGTGGCAATCCCAGGCACAAATACAGGTTGGGCAGAGAATGGCTGGAGAGCAGCCCTGAGGAGAAGGACTTGGGAGTGCTCATGGATGAGAAGCTCAAAGTGAGCCGGCAGTGCGCGCTGGCAGCCCAGAAACCAACCCCAGCCTGGGCNGGCACTGGAACAGGTTGCCCAGGGAAGTTGTTGATGCCCCATCCTTGGAAGTGTTTAAGGCCAGGCTGGATGGGGCTTGGAGCAACCTGCTCTAGGGAGAGGTGTCCCTGCCCATGGCAGGGGAGTTGGAACTTGAGGATCTTTAAGGTCCCTTCCAACTCTAACCATTCTAGGATTCTATGAAAAAGAATACTGGGAAGTGCTGTGATACAGAGGCAAACACCCTAAACGAAAAACGTACCACTACATCAATGTCTTCATTCTGGGGAATTCTGAATGAGGAGGCTTTGAAACAATTTAATTTACAGAACAACCTGTCTTTTATGCTCAGATACCCCAACAAGGACCCGGGTGTTCGGGTTCAGAGGCAGCCCCAGCACACCCCCACAGTGCTCCGCTACGCTGTTCCGTGTGCGACACAAGCAACTGGAAACATGCTTTTATTTTTCTAAGATGTAAAGTGCTATTTATCCTGGAATAGTATGATTTCAGCCTTAAATCAGAGTTAATACCAGCCTCTGTTCACAGAGAACACCAACACAGAAACTGCAGGAAGGCATTAGGCTTAACTGCTGGTTTCACAGTGCTGCGCTCCCCGTTTAATCAGAGGGAACCACCGTGCGGGGTACGGAACACAGAAAGGCTTACAGTAAAACAATTCTAGCTGAAAAAATAAAAAATAGAGTACAAAAAAAAAATATTCAAGAACTTTAGACTACTGGTCTGTACTGAGGAGTTGCAAGGTTTTTAAAATCAACTGTGAGAGGGATGAAATAGGCCATTTAAACAGAACATACGCCAAGGACATCCCGGTGCCAGTAAGCGTCGGGCAACGGGCAACAAAGAGGAAAGGGTTAGCTTCTCCTCTTCTAACTCAGCAGAAATTTTGAGGAGGAAAGGGAGATATTACATGAGAGTTGGAGAGAAGATACTGAGGGAAACAACACTAATTTCCCCCCCTGCTCTGCCCTGGGGAGGCCCCATCTGGAGCACTGGGACCAGTTCTGGGCCCCCCAGTTCAGGAAGGACAGGGAACTGCTGAAGAGGGGACAGCAAAGGGATAAAAGATGCTGAGGGGCCTGGAGCATCTCTCTGCTGAGGAAAGGCTGAGGGACTTGGGGGTTTTTAGTCTGGAGAAGAGAAGGCTGAGGGGGGATGTGATCAACACCTAGAAATATTTCAAGGGTGGGTGTCAGGTGGATGGGGCCAGGCTTTTTCCAGTGGTGCCCAGGGACAGGACAAGAGGGAACGGGCACAAACTTGACCGTAGGAAGCTCCATCTCAACATGAGGAGGAACTTCTTCACTGTGAGTGTGGCAGAGCCCTGGCTGACTACATTGCTCAGATCCACTGAATGTTGACCCTGGTGTCTCTGGAGTCCAAGGACAGGCTGGATACCTGTTGGGAATTTATGAGCTTTCCTGGGAGGAATCTGCTGCAGGACAACCTGCGGCTGCTGAGCTGTCAGCCTGTGGGCGGAGGCTACAGGAGAACCAGAGAGAGGGCTGATAGAGATCAGCACAAGAATGCAGAATCCCTCCCCGGTGCGTATGTTAAAATGACCACAGCAAAACCAAAAACATTTGTATCTTTTTACAGCTTCTAATGGAAACAATCTGATACCGAAGACAAACAAAACCACCACTTTAGGATCGGAGTTCTAACCTACTGCAACTGAGAAACGCAGAAGAATGCGTGTTATGCAGATCTTCTGCCAAAAGTTGACAATGAATATCAAGTTTCCCCCTCCTCCTCCTCTCCCAAACGCCAAGCTCTCCTAGGCCTGTTTGAATTTGCCTTCTCCACTACTGTGTTACCCCTTTAACCTGTGGTGGAAAAGCCACAGGAGAGACCCAGGTGAGATTTATCAGTCCTAGAGGGATGTGGAGACCTTCAGGGCTTTTCCTCCCCCTGCAGCAGCCCAGGAGAGAGAATTAACACACGGCCCAAAGCAACCCGGATTCAAGGAACTTCTCACCCTTAATTTTACAGCCTTAGATCCCAACTGCCCTCAGGTTAGAGAGAATGCTTAAACAAGTTCTAGTTTAAATGGGCTGGAAGCAGACCCAGCAGTTCCAGGTCCTGTCCCTGTCCCACCAGCGGTGACAACTCACCACTGGTCCACACTCAAAAGCGCTGGCAGGAGCACTCCTGGGACAGAAGGTGAAGCTCATTGATGGTTTCCCAACACCCACATTCACTGAGGAATTGGTGCCTGGAAGAGTCTTTCCATACTCAACTCCAACATTTGTTTTATAATTCTCAAAGCAGCTGCTCTTACACCAACTTCCGAATCAGCAGAATATAAATGAAAAATTCAAAGTTGCGTTATTTAATATTTTTTTTAAAACTATTCCGTGCCAATAACTTAATCCAGAGCAAAAGAACCGTGGAAAACCATCAACGATACTTTTTGTTAGAGTTTAAGAGAACTGCTTCTAACAAAGATATAATTGCAGTAAAAGGCTGTCTGAATTCCTAACGGCGTCGAATACAAAAGCTCCTGAAGAGAACAACACAATTTTGGCAGCCCACTAACTTGGGAGAGCTTGGCACTGCAAGGTTGCAAGTTAATCACTAGCACATTAGTGCAGAGCCTGGACCAAGCTCCATGAGAAAATAAAAAGCTGCTGGTGCTCCATGACTTTGGGTAAAGAAAGAAGAAAAAAAAAGTATAAAAATCCGATGGAGCAACCCTCCCCAACTCGGAGCACTACACCCCACATCACATTTTACAACAGCTTTTCAAATAAATTACAGTCCTTCTACAGGGCACTTCCTGAAATTGCACAGGAACCAGATGGATGCATCAATTAATGATCCCAATTTCTGTCTTACACGCTCATACACACGGATCCCAGCCAAAGGTTTGAAGCGATGTCAAATGTGCACGTATTTCAAAGCAACGACAAAGCCAAGCGCCAGAGATGGAATTTTGGGATGGTGTTTGTTTTTTTTAAGTAGCCCTCATTCCACAGCACGGAGAAGTCACAGGCAATTAAGGTATGGTGGTTTAATGAACTTGCACTCATCAACCGAGCCGCAGTGACTGTGTGCACTCTGCCTGCTCCATCTGCAAACGAATCACGTTCATTAAAACACCTGGATGTTGACACAGCACACACTGTCCTCCCTCAGCATCAGCCATTCCCCACAACCTTAATGCTTTCACAGAATGACNCCTGCCCATGGCAGGGGGGTTGGAACTTGATGATCTTTAAGGTCCCTTCCAACTCTGACCATTCTATGATTCTATGATTCTCCAACTCCCTGCCAGAGCAGGTCCCATAGGAATGCATCCAGGGAACAGGCATGAACTGGAACAGATGGAACAGAAGAAGTTCCATCTCAACATGAGGAGGAACTTTGCTGTGAGGGTGGCAGAGGCTGCCCAGAGAGGTGGGGTAGTCTCCATCTCTGGAGACATTCAAACCCAACCTGGACACCATATTCCTGTGGGACCTACTCTGGGTGGACCTGCTCTGGGCAGGGGGCTGGAGGAGATGACCTCCAGAGGCCTCATCCAACTCCACAGCACCCTGTGATTCTGTGATGTAGTTCACCAGTTATGACTCCATCACAATTTCACAGCTCCTTGAAAGACAGAGTCCCAGGAAGGTCCACCTACTGGCCAGTCACCAAGTGTCAAACTGAAGCCCCTAAAATTTCCCTTCAGAGCCAGCTCGCTGAGGAACAAACACCTTCTGAGTTCTCTGTGTGGCTGAGCAAAGCCAACCCTCTGGAGAGAGGCAGCACACGTGCACCTGAACGCCAAGGCTGCGCTGGAAACATTTCCCTACAAATACCATAAACCGGCTTCTGGAAAAAAACAGGAACAATTGTTCCTCATGGCAACTGGGAGGAGCCAGCTGCAACTTCAGCCATGGAAAACAGCTTTTGAGCGGCTTTTGTTCCATGACAGAGTACCTGGCACCAAGGGCACATCCACAACCTCCACTTACAACTACTCCACCAGTTTTATGACTAAACAGAGCATTTTTCTACTCCAAAATACCGAGTAATCAGCTCTCCTGGTTATTATTCACTATTGCTCAAATGTGGATTATGCAGCAAAATTTTTGACCGTGACTTTAAAGCTTCAGAGATCCTCCCCTCAAATTCCTGTCAAATATTGGGCAATAATCTGATTTCTCTACAAATCTGCATTAAAATTCCAAAGTTCTACCCTGTTCTGGACCCACCTCTGCAAGAGCCAACAGGAGGGGAGGGAAAAACACAGCCCCTGGTTCCAGCAAACATTCCCCTTGCACAACAGCACGGTGGGCACTCAAGACTACCAGGAATGATTAGGAAGAGAATAAACTACCCTGCACAGAGAGCCAACAGATCACCTCCAGCACAGAGGAGAGGTATCTGCTGAACAAGCAGCCCTTTTTCACACAGCTGCTTTTCAGGACAGAACCACACTGGGAAGAAGGTAAGTGACCCATTCTCTTTCATCTCAAGACAAACGTGAGACAAGTTCTTCCCCGCTTGAGGTGGAGAACTTAAAGAGGTGACAAATTTTCACTAGAGAAAACATCACTTCTCGCTGTTTTTCAAGCACACTACCCAGGCAACGGGCAGGAGGATCTCCTAAGGAACTAAATCCGAATGATTTTGGTTGGTTCACTGGACTGTATTTCACGTACTGGTTTTGAGACCAGTTACACAATTACCATCCCAGAGCTGGGCACAATAGCGGCATTAGCAAACCCGCCTCGATCTCTATCAACAGGTGCCAGCAAGCAGGCTGCCAATTTCATGCAATTTTACTTCCAAAGCCATTACACTGCTTGGCAGGTCCCCAAAACTGAAAGACAGGCTTTAACCCCATGAAGCCTGAACGTATTCACAGCAAACAGGCGAGAAAGCTGCACCTCGAGTGCTTCTGATGGTGGAGTTTGGGGGGCTCGTGTCCCTGGTGGCCAGAGAGCCACGTTCCAGGCCATCAGAAAAATGAGAGTGGAGGAATTTAAGCCACAGAAACTCACTTCCAGCACACTTGGGTTTAAGTCTCCATTAATCTCCAGTATTAACACTTGGAAGTTAGAAGGAGAGTGTAGCACTGTTAAACAAAAGTAAACCAGACCTCTATGAGAGGGAAATCAGCTCTGAAAACAGCAAAGATAACCCATTAAAACAGAGATCCTCTCTATTATGTGTATTTTTCCTGATATGACGTTATTCCTAGGTGCCTTTCCCATTTATTTTCATTTTTCTCAGCGACAGAATAACAAATGAATTGGCGGTTTGGGCCCGTGGCAGGACCAGCCCCCAGACACACTCTGCCATTACTCCTGCTCTCGTTACCGCCTCGTTACTCAGAATGAGAAATAACTCCAGCAGAGCCTGGCAACGCAGGGCATCCCATCAACCAGCCACTGCACGTGGGAATGCAGCGCCAGGGGACAACCCCAGGAGCACAAACCCAGCACGTAGGGAACAGGGCTCTATTATTTTGCTATCAAAACCAGGTGGCTGGCATCCAGGCTCTTTGGGAAGGCTCCTCTCTGTGCCCTCTCTCACTGCCACTGCGATTCCCACAGCACACCCACTCGAAACACTGCTGCTTCCCTCGGCCAGAGCTCCCCATCCACCCAAGCATCGCCCTGGCTGCTCCCAACTCCACTTAAGAAACCCTCTGGTTTCTTTAATACTGTATGAAAATTGGAAAAAAAAAAGTCAAACCAACTTAAGCGCAAAGACTCGCTGCAGACTTGCCACACACAAAGTTGTCAGCCATGGGGTAACGTCACCACAGCAAGAATTGAAATTGTTCCTACCAAATCCAATCCAGAAAATGAAGATTTAGGTGTCTGGACAAGCACAGCCCTTCTCTCCAGCTTCCTTCAGCTGTGGCCTAAGCGTGCTAGAGAAGTTTAAAGCTACCCAAAGGAACACCTTTCTCCCATTTACCAGGATCATTCCTTTAATTCACAATCATAGTTTTGACAAAGTGCTTCACGACACCACTGTGGCCTTTTCCTCATAGAAAGGGAAGCTCAACAGAGCCTTTTGTTGGCTGAAGGACACAACAGTTGCACACAGTGGACCAAATAACTGTTGTGTTTGAAACAGCAACGGCTCCATTAGGAAACCAGAAAGGCTTTGCACACTCTTAGATCATCGCCCTGTTTCAAGGAGCTTATTTTCCACTCCTTAATCATTTCATGCTTCAGTTGCTAAAACTTTTTTTGCCTCTGCTAAATCTCCTTGAAATATAATTGGGGAAAATGTCAACCACCACAACCCCATCCTCCATCTCTCCAGTAACTTCCAGTCTTCCACTGACCTGGACCCCAGCCACCGTCTCCTCCACACAAGCACCTTTTCCCACATTGCCCTAACTCAGAACATCCTGCTAAATGTCAATTTAGAATCTTCTTCACTTTTCCAAGTCCTTCTCAATGAGCATCTCCTGTCCACTGCTGGCAACAGCATCTCGCATCAGAAATTAAATGGATTAATATGTAAAAACTCCAGAAAAAGAAAGCAATCCTACCTTCATCTCCTTCTGGCGCATAGGAAGCCGTAATAATGTCGATGTCAGCACAGTTCATCACAATTTGGTTGGTTGCATGTTTCACCTGGAAGAGAAATTTGATGAGCATCAGGAAGAAGCAGCGTTCCCCACTCCTTTGAGGTCCTGTAGGAAGGCATTTCCACCTCCCTTTAATCCCAAACCCCTCCATCATCAACTGTTTGAAAGAGAATGTAATCGTTGAGAGTGGTAAAAAGGAAAAAGGTATTTCCCTGGGTGCTCTCGTTTGTGCTACAACACACACACTTGAATCATGCTCGAGCCATCCAGGCCTACTCATCAACACTGTAAATTATTTAAGGGAATGGCCTGCCTTGTCAAAATTGGTACAAAAGCTTGACAATAGGGCTCTTGTACGTGTCTGGGAACCCAAGCCCAATAAAAATAGACAGAGAGCCCGTAAGCTTCCTTTTAGAGATGACCTGCAGGAGACAACAGTAAAAGCCTTTGGAGGCAAACATCTTTCAGAGATGATCAGAAACGCAACCTACGGCACTGGGTTCTACACTGCTGACACTGTAAGAATGTCTTAGGTTAAAAACATCTGCCAAGAAACTCGCCTTTAGGTTTTCCTGAAAGCTTTCCTCCTGCCAGCTCTTGGCTGCACACACTTTGCTTTATTTAACCAGTGGCCAGCTCCCAGCCCAGTAATAAACTGCCTCACCGTGCCAGCTCTCTATTCGGATGCAAGAGCTTGAATACAGAGGAATTCAAATTAAATATCAATTAATTACAAAAGGGGTAAAATATTTGGGAATTAAACTAGGAATTATTTAGAAACTTATGGCTGAAACCACTAGAATCATCACGCTGGATGGAGCTGGTAGCCCTGCTGGTCCAGGGTACAATTTCTAGCAGTAGACAAAGCCAGTTCTTTGATTAAACAAGCAAGAATTTCTGTAACAGCCAAGTGGAGGTCAACATATGCACAAAGGAACTGCACAAAGTTCCTTACAGCACAAGGACTTGTACCCCTTTCTTGGTTTTTTTCACTATTACAACCTTGAAATGCTCTATTAGCACCTGTACCCACACACAGCAGAAACCAACTGGACCTCTCTGTGATGGAAACTGGTTCCTGGTGACCCCAGAGCTCCTTTGCACAGTCAGCAAGGCACACGCCAGCTCACTGCTCCAGCAGCTGAATGTAAATCTGTTTATTACCACCAAAGCCAAAATACTAAGCTGTGAAGCATCACAGTCAGAGCAGACACTTATCACCCCACCATAAGGGAGCCGGCATCCAGGCAAGGTGAGTAGATGGAAGCAGATATTCAGCCTTGAACTGAGCAGTATCTCCATCTACCTTGGCTCGCCGAAAGAATGGCTCCTGAGTCACTGTGTACATGAAACCCAAATTCATGTCTAGTCAGCAGTAAAGGAGGCTTAAGAAATTCAGATGCATAACTTGCTAGGCATACCCACATCAGTAAGAACAGTCCCTCTCCTCTAATAATCCACCAGCCAAAGGGCTAATTCCAGGTACCCCCGGGAAAGCCAACCCCACAGCTGATGGTCAACACAGGCCAAATCTGAGCCAGCAGTTTCCCTCTAACCTCAGTCACCAACTTTGCAAAGCAAACGTCCAGGGCTTATTCCTACTCACAGAATGGTTTGTGTAATAAACATTACGCAAGGGCTTATGCTTTTTGACAAGCCTAATTATGAGGGAATCTTTCCAAATCCTGCTTGTCAGCACCCCTGCAGCAGCGTGTCCCACGGCAGCCCAGAGGAGCTGCCCTGTTCTCACCTTGTTACCTCTTTATGGCAATAAAACCAAGACAATGTTACCCAATAAACTTCACCCTATTGTAAGAACAACACCCTTGCAAAGCAGGAAAGGAGCAAATGTAACAGCAGAAGTAACACAGGTCAGATGTGATGCTTCCAGTAAAGATTTACAACCAGGAATCTCTCAGTATGCGTGAACCTAAAGGATCACAGCCCTTCCCAAAACCCAAGATCAAAGGGCAACAATTTTCATCGCAGCATTAGGGTTTGGGGTTTTTCAAGGTCTTCTGCAGCAGAGAAAAAGCAGAATGAGAACAGCTTTTTATAAATGTCTCGTAGAGACCTTTTATTGAATCTACAAATCCAAATCTCTCTGGATTAAGAATTCAAGCTGCATAAAGAGCTGTCCAAATTGCAGACAATACTGGGTTTAACAATAGGCTCCATCTCTTAAAAACAACCTCTTCTGAGGACAGAAGAATTTTCAGCGCAGCACTGGGCCTGCAACATAAAAAAAGTTGAGGTTTAAGCAGAGAGAACTTCAGAGGCTCCTTAAAAAAGGCAACTACCTATTTTTAGGTTTTTTTTTCCTCACCTCCTCCAAATCTCAAGCCAATTTTACAAAAAAAAAGTGTAACATAGTAGGAAAAATGAATGGGACTGAGAGAGCCAGTAGTCTGAAACATTTACCCTCCACCTTCCCAAAAAATTAAAGGGCAAAAATCAGTGTGCAAAGATGTCCATGTGGAGAGTGTACCTGTACAGCACAGCCCTGAGGTTCTCATCAGGGTTCTCAAAAAAAAAAAAGGCAAGAAGTTTTCATGCTGGCACACAGGCTCCAGCCTGAGCCTCCTCCCTCTGAGCCACTAAAAATACCCAAGTACAGACACACCTGTAAGCCCAGACCAGGACAAAGCTACAAACCCCCCAGCACACTGCACTTGTGGCCACTTTATCTCCCGAGAACCCCATAACCTCGTGCTTACAGACATCACATCCATCAGGAAGCTGAATGAATGTGTTTGACTGCAAGGGACACCTTGCAACTGCTTTTATGTTTGTGTTAATACCACGTTTGGAAGACAGATGCTGTGCTCCTGCAGTGCTTTTCGTGAACACAGTCGTATTAACAGGCAAGGAGGCATCTCCCTGCATAAGGTACAACCCATTACAGAGCTCTCACCCTGCTTCACCTTGCTCTAGAATCTAATAAATTTACTCTTCAGCAAGAAGAGGCCAATCCAGGCAAGAGCAAGCAGCAAATGCCCACAATGAAAGGAGTTTTGCCGTAAGGGTGATGTGTTTAGAAGCAGCAGGTGAACTACGACCAGTGTCTGGAATGAAGGAGTGTTTCAAAACTTCAAACCTGTTGCTTTGGATGAAGCTCTAGTAAAACGAATGCCAGTTCAAATACCTATTGAATGAGCCAGACACAGATACTAGAAGCAGGTCTGCCCTGCAATAAAACTGCACACCTTTAAGATGTTTTACCCTGTCATTAGACTGAGATGACACACACCTCCCAACCCTCCTGCTCAGCACTGGTTTCTGGGGAGGAAAACCTCACCCAGCAGGATGTTACAGCTTAAGTTCCCCCAGAAAGCTGGCCAAGGGAACATTCATCTGAGGGAAGAAGAGCTAAAAAGGCCAAATAATTAATCTGGCTCTGCCAAACAGGACTCAAAAATTCTGTAAAGGTTCTGATTGTCACCGGTTATCAGAGCAGGAAAGGACTTGATGGAAAAACCTTTTCAGGACACGAGAAAGAAGAATCTGAATGGCTTCAGCAGAACACTAGCCCACCCAAAATACAGGATGAGGTGCACCAAAAGACATCTTCTGGAGTCAAAACCAATTCTGTAGAGCCACCCCTTAAGACTAGATAATTAAAATCTTGTCACTCGGCTTCACAGTCCTTTTCTAAACACAGCATTATATCAAGCCTGTATGTTTTTAGCATGTTATTCTCTAAGAACAGACAACTGAAATAACCTCAGTTCTGTTCTAGGTTGTATCTTTTTAAAAACTTCACACTTCAATGAGAGAAGGAATAAAAAAGTTTTATTCATCTGCACCTCAATCAAATTATGGCAGCCAAGGAGTAAAATTGCCAATGCCAGGACTAATTGGCCCACTGGAAAAATTCACTTCATTCCAAAGAGCATCCAGCTACACCCGCCTGCAGCAGCGGCACGTACGGCACAATTGTCGAGTCCACCCAGACAAGTAAATCCCTCTGTAACTGCCATGGATGCAATCAGCCTTGTGAGTTACAGAACTGAAAGAGGCCTTTCTGGAGGGGGTAGAAGGGAAGGAGAAGAGCAAAGACATTCCTATTTTTGAAGCCAGTGGCAGAAGGGTCCACAGGGCCCTGAGGTCCTGGCTTTGAAGCACCAGACTTGGACACTCAGCCCAGTTCCTTTAACAAACACTCAAATTCAGCTCCAATTTCAGAAGTTACAAGGCTGGATAACAAGATTGTGTATTTCTACCAGACAACTTCCCCCTCCAACTGACACTGACCACAAATACTACACTCATGAATCTCCATTTCTCAGAGTTTAGATGCAGAAGCATCACAATTAATCTTTAACTGGCATGCAGCAGGATCAGAAGACTACACATTCTCTAGTCTAGCAGATACTGCATAATTAACCTATAAAAAGCAACAGATACAGGTTAAACATTGCTAAATATAACAGAGTATCCTTAAAGACATATTCAAGGGGCTGGGAAAGATGTTTCAAAGAGCCACCTGCGTCAGGTTGTAAATTCTGTAAAGTAAAGCCAGGTTGCTTTGCAACCAAGAAACACTTCGCCGCGGGTTTGCAAGGCAAGAAATGAATCCCCGCCCAAGGCTCTCCAAAGCAAGCAGCTCAGGAAGAGGTAAACACCAGGAAGTCAGAAGCCAAGCTCACACTTCTCTGGAGCTCCACACCACCACAGGTGATGGTCTGGAGCCACCACAGCGTGAAGAACTTCTATTCAGAAGCTGAAAACAATCTGTTTTTTAAGTTTGGGAGCCAGATGTTTGTTTCTGTTGCCAGTCATTCATGTGTGCCTTTTGGGCACGATGCTGAAGAACAGAAGGGCTGCAACATCCCCTCTTTGTTCCAGCCCTCCCAGGAGTCAGAGGCAGAATGGAAAAAAGTTGACCTAGACACTGAGTAAGAGGAGTGCGCGGCACTGATAACCAGACCCTGAGAAAATCAGGGTTATAATAATTAAATCTCAGGCTAACAGATGAATAAAATAGATGAACTACTTCCCCCAAAAAAAAAAAAAGTTAATTGTGCTCATTCAGAACCAGCCCTGCACACCCAACAAATCAACAGTTTAAAATGCTGAAAGATGACAGAGCGGGCAGAGCGGAGGCAGGGCTGAGCAGGAGCTACTGCACCTCCAGATGTGCTCCCAACACACAGCAGCCCCTTCTCCCACAATCCCATCTCGTCCCAGCTGCAGTCACCAACTATTTCACAAAGAATCCTTAAGGATTTTGTTACACACTGACTGTTTATCTAAATGTTACACAATTCCATAAACTTCCAAAATATTTACAGGACCGCAAATCACAGTATTTAAAAAACTCGAGTAACCAGACAAAATTTAATATTTAGGTTACCAGATCCTTAACAAGCTCAGCTTCAAAAGGCTACGAAATCAAACTTGATCGTGAGACAGGTTTCAGCATCATTCCTTTACCAAGAAACACAAATCTGAGAGAGAGGGGCCAGTTCCCTCACCTAAAAGCTGGCAGTGCCACAATGAACGATGAAACAACAAATGCGTATCATTGCTTCTCCAGGCTCTGAAAGCAACCTGGCCAATGCTGACACCAAAGCAACAGCCTTATCTTTTCAATCATAAAAGGCTTTATCCTCTGAAGCTAATCTGAAGGAGCCATATAAGTGTAACATTTATTCTCACCATTTGGTAAGTTATTTATACGTGCAGAAGCCAACACAAGCGCGCTGCCCCAAAGGCAAGACTGGAAGGTTATTTAGCATTTCCTTAGGGCTTGCTGCTCAAATGGAAAGACTTCCCAAAATTCTAGAGGGAGGGCTTCCAAAGCCTATTTAATGGCTCCCAGTGAGAAACACAAACTGACTGATCAAATGTTTGCTTGTAGCATTTTCACTAAGTATCGCAGCCTTCACTAAACCCAGTCTGCTATTGAAGATGCAAAGTAACAAACCAAAGAAATACTCCTGATGTACGTAAGGAAAGGTTTTCCTAATTCTGTGACTGATCAGGATTGCTCCTGGTGACAAAGTTTCAGCACTCACCCGCAGGTCAGAAAGCATCCCCCTGGTTTAAGTACCTGATGTGGATTATTGCTTGCCCACCCATTACCATATTGGAACGGAGCAGAGGGACTAATAATTATTCTTAATTGGTTATGGAAAACTATACCTGGGTGTTCTGTGCTTCCCTACCCAAAATCTGGAAAATTCAAAGTTTCTGTCTTAGCATAAACCCCTTTTTACCTCAAGATCTACACAATGTATGCCCAAAGTCTTGTTTGTGCTGAAATCTGAAGGTCTCCACGAGCTCCGCTCCACCTTATCACCAGGTGCTCAGAGAAACAGCCAACGGGTCCTTAATTGAACCAACTGGATCCAAAAGCACACAAATTATTTTTTATTTTCTAGATTCAATCCCAGCTCAGTAACAAGCAATTAGTAAGTGTTAGCACACCCTTAAATGAGCCATTCCCTTGTAGGAAAAGTAACCTGTCCGCCTCGCACTGCGGCTGAGCTGGTTTTTCTCCTCTCCATTAAGGTGCAGAAGAGTTATCCTCTAATTTTCTGGGATGCCCCTTTACCGTGCTTTGGGCGCTGGCAGCCCCAGCAAACTTTGGATTTCTAACTCCAGCCAAGCACGGAAACACTCACCCCACACACCTTCCTGCATCTCTCCTCTACCTCCCTACACGCAGCTGGGATCAGGCCTCATGGTTCTTCAGTATATGGTTGTTAAAAGTTAAATTAAAATAAATAAATATGCTTTAGATATGTTTTAAAAACCTTGCCCTATTTCTTTTTTGTTAATTCTTTCTGCAGTGGGAACACGAGACCAGCTCACCATGATGTGAACAAGTTTTTTTACAACCTTGACCCCGCCAGATCAGTGTTCTTCCTTAACACATGCCCTCAGCTGGTAGGAAAGTCCAGGATTTCGCACTGTCAGGTGGTATCCATCGCTCTAGGAATCTATTGAGCAATCTCCTGAACAGCAAACAACATTCAAAATACCTCAAGAGGACTAAAACCTGCAAGTCAGCCACCACTTCTCTACAAGAAGCCTCCAAATCCTCATTCTTCCTGGATTTAAACTAAGTTTCCAAGGCTGCTGTGCGACGCTACTCCCTCCTCAGCAGCGTGGCTGGCTTAAAAAGCCACTACTCCCCTCCCCCCGAGTGTTATTTTTAACCTGAATGATTTCAGTGATCCCATTTACAGCACAGCCCCACAGCTGTAACACGACTGAGGAGCAGCAACTTGGGTGTGAAGACAGGAATAGGTGGCTAGGATTAAGACGGAAGAGATTGGGAATTTCTCAAGGCAGCATTTTCACTGGGGCTGATGCGCCGTCAAACCCAGACCCTGGAGACAAGCCTTGAGGGGCTCCAGCCAGAGCAAAATGCAAAATCCACAGGGCGATTTACGTTTTCAGGGTTTCCTCCACATGACACAAACTTACTCATCTCTGGCCTTCTTCCTCCAGGTCCCAAAAGTCACAAGATTCACTATCACCCCTCAGCCTTTTGCCCTCCCCAGCCTCCACGGTCACCAGGCACTTGCCCAGCAAGGCTCTCGCCCTCTTCTCTACCTGCCTTTTAGATCCAGCAGCTTTATCACCCCGCTGCTACTTCACCCTAAATCAAGGCTTTAACCACCTCTTTAGACCCAGATTTAAATCCATACACACGGCAGCATTTAAATTCTCCCTCGGATATCTTTGTGCTCTTGCTACAGTGGAGATAAACTACAAGGAAAAAAATCTGGGAAGCCTTTAGGATTCTGCATCTCTTTCAAATCACTGCACGAGGGAAGCCAGGGAGAGAAGATTTAGGGAACCTTGGCACAGCAGCCTGAGAATGATGATGAGACTTCAGGGCTTCCACCAAACCCTCTGGCTTCCAAATGGGAACACGGGGAAGCTCCTGCCTTCGGGAAGGGGCCGAGGACCTGGCTCCCGGAGCTTTGGACGCCCCATCCCACTCGGCATCTCGCTCCGACGGCTCCGAGCTTTCCTCCACAGCAAGGCCTACCAGCTTACCGTGCCACACCGGGGGGAGAAAGCTCTCCTTTAACCTCCCGTGTGGGAGTTTTTGTCTTTCCAGCAAAATCCCCAGCCATCCCAAGGGCTGGGGACGCCGACAAAAGCCGCAGGCTGGAGGCCGGGAACCAGGAACGGGGAGATCACTATGGATTTGGGGGGAAGACAGGGATAGCAGCCAGGCAGATATCCATGGATCCCACTGCTCCCTGCCCAACCTGTACCCCGGGTTTGGCTTCGGGGGGGGCGGGGACCCCCTCACCGGGGGTGAGGCCCAGCGGGGACCCTTCGCAGGCAGCTGCTGTGGGGGCACGGAGCGGGGCAGGGCGGGGCCCGGCCGGGG
>VXBW01005556.1:57012-69862 GCA_013400375.1 Thinocorus orbignyianus | reverse complement strand
CCATGAAGGCGGGCCTGGGACGGCTGGGCCTGAGGGTGGGCCGGCAGGTGGGGATCGGGAATGGGACTGGGAACCGGCGAAACGGGCGGAGAGGAGCGGGATGGGGGGCCCAGGAGCCCCGGGGGGGCCGAGGGGTCACAGGAAAAGGGAAGCAGGGATGAGGGAATGTAGGAGGCCGCACGGCAGGGATGGCGATAAGTAGTGGTCTGAGGAGGCGTGAAGGGGAGCAAGGCAAGGTGTTGGCCTTTCTTGGCCGTTGGGTTAATTTTGCAGCTTTGTTACTTCTTTTCCTTAGGCTGCAGAGTCCATACTCCATCCCGCTGGAGCCGCTCCAGCCTGTCTTGTTGTCCCAGTGAGAACGAAGAAGAGGTTTACTGTCCCTGAGTGGGCCAGAGAACTGACCCCTGAAGAGAAGGAGAAGAGGCTCAAGACTTCAGGAGCAATATTTCCCGATGAACGTGTAGAACGGACCTTCTACTTGGCCTGCACAGGTGATGGGAAACGTGTTCTGGTCCCTTCTCAAGGGCAAAACTAATGCAAGTAGCAGCACGGAGCAATCAGCTTCAGCGGTGTCACCATCTGCAATGGCTGAATTGCTCATTTTGCTTCCTTTTGAGGGTTGGTGGCCACCCTCTTCACCTCAAAAGCGTGTCAAGCTGTTGGTCAATGAGGAGGAGTGAGGGAGGTCATGTTCTCTCCTCCTGAGTGTGTCTCATTCTCCTGTCCTGGGCTGTATGGAAAAGGAGAGCAGAGAGCAGGGGCCTGTCACTGCTGACAGGCTGTGTTAGACCAGCAATTCTCTGTGTGCTCCTGTTACAGGCATTTCCCAGGGGGATTCCTGCCACTTCAGCCTCTGGCAACCAGCGTGCTGTCTATTTGTTTACTTAGTTTTGCTGGTTTTGAGGCTCCCTGTTTCTTCTCTCTCCTGCAGCCGATATTATAGACCCGTACGTTCCTCCTGAGGGCGATGCCCGCTTGACTTCCCTGTCCAAAGATGGGCTGAAGCAAAAGATGGAGAAGCTGAGGCAGAGTGCTGCCTCCCAGCTGGCGTACGTACCTCCTTTTGCTTAGTCAGTGGTGCTGGGGTTTTGCTCGGTCTGTCCTGCTGCAGTGAGAGGGTGTTTTGTTTCTACCCACTTTGTCCATTGCTGTTGGTTATATCTTAGAGGGGGAGTCTCCAGTTCTCAGTTGCTCCCTGGTAAAAGCTGGGCTTGGACTGGATAAGTTCTGGTTCATCATCTGAAGCACCTGAGGTGTTCCCAAGTCGTTCTTTACTTGCTGTTGAGCTTTTCTTGTCTTTTCAGCCTGCGGAAGGTGAAAGATCACGATCCAGATTTCAGCACTAAAACCTTTCCAGAGAAAGCACAGGAGATATTTATCGAAGCTCACAACTGCCTGACGAAGTAAGACCCTTCTCTGGCTGAGGGGGTTATGTGGGAGCTGTTTCTCTTTGCTTTTATGCTCTGGTTTTCTTCCTCCTCTTCACAATCCTCATACCTCCTGTGCAGCCAGTACTTTATCTTTTTCTCTGCCCCTTGGGGACCTGGGCAGTGCCCTCGTGATGGTGAAAAGCAGGTTGTAGAAAACCCATCTTGACCTGAGCTGCAGAGGAGACGAGGTGTTGCAGCACTGCTGTCATCAGGGGGTGAGGGGGTGGTTGGTGCTGCTCAGGATCAGCACTGCAGGGAATTGTTTGGAAATGCAGTGATACTCCACTGGCTCGCTCTGCTTTCCAGTAACAGAGCAGATTTTACAACTGCCTTGTTCTTGGGGACAATTCCAAACATGGACAATGCATTTGGGTCAGAACTGGCTTCCAGAGGGTGGTGTCGTGCCTTTCCCTGAGGTCTTGCCAACCAGCTTGTGTTCCTGGTCTGATTTCCTGCTGAGGTGGCAGCTGAGAACTTGGCTTTTTCTGTTTTGCTGGTAGATTGTGCGTGTCCTCTGGGGGAGGCAGGAATTTGTGAGTGAAGCCTCTTTGTATAAGGGGTGTGTTTGGGGTAACTGGGTGTGCTTCATTTGCAGCTTCAACAAGCAGAAACTTCACTCCCTGGTGACAGAGCGCTGCTACCCGGTGAGTGTTCATGTGGCTGGAGTGCTCCTTGATCTTGTCTGTGGTCTCTAAGACTGCTGTATCCAGAGAAAAAAGTGAAAGAGACAATTTAAAGGCAGGTGGAAGGGGGGAAAGTACAAGTCCAAGTAATAGTTGGTGCATAAATGCTCCATTATTTACAGAAGTTTGCTTGTCATTCCATTCACAACCTCAGCCTTCCAGGATCTGAAGGGAGCTCCAGGAGAGCTGGGGAGGGACTCTTTGTCGGGAAGTCTAGTGACAGGACGAGGGTTAATGGTTTTAAATTGGAAGAGGGGAGATTTAGATGAGATCTTAGGAAGAAGTTCTTTGCTGTGAGGGTGGTGAGGCCCTGGAACAGGTTGCCCAGGGAAGTTGTTGATGCCCCATCCCTGGAAGTGTTTAAGGCCAGGCTGGAAGGGGCTTGGAGCACCCTGCTCTAGGGAGAGGTGTCCCTGCCCAGGGCAGGGGGGGTGGAACTTGATGATCTTTAAGGTCCCTTCCAACTCTGACCATTCTGTGATTCAATGATTACGTTGATGCTTTTTAATTTTTTTCCTCCTTTGTAGGAGATGGTGCGTGGGAACAGGTACAAAACCATCCGCTGGAGGTTTGTGGAGTCCCTGGAGCCTCCCAGGGTGGTTCACATTCGCTGTGACAGCATCATCAACCGTGGCAACCTGTACGGGCAGGTGACGGTGCGGATGCACACGCGGCAGGTGTGTCCCCCGGTGCTCCCTGGGTTTGGGGGGCTGGTGGCAGGATGGAGCCAGCTGGAGGACACTTCTCTTGGCTCTTTTCCCAGACTCTGGCCATCTATGACCGCTTTGGGCGGCTGATGTACGGAGGGGAGGAGGTGCCCAAGGATGTTTTGGAGTACGTGGTGTTTGAGAGGTACCTGGTCAACCCCTACGGCACCTGGAGGATGCACGGCAAGATCGTTCCGGAATGGGCTCCTCCAAAAGAGCCCATCGTTAAGGTAATGCCACCAGGAGAAGGCACCAGCACCCCCTGGGGCTGTGAAACGTAGATCCCTGGTAAATTCTGGGCAAAACCCAAAGCTGAGTTTCCTGTAACGGGAAGGTGGTGGATTAATCTGTGAGCAGACCTGTTAATTGATGTGGGATTAGTAGCACCTCTCTTGATGGGTGTCATAACCTGGTGCTGGCTTTAGTCCCCAGAGGTCTTTGTGCTTCTGTCCTAGTCATGAGGGGAGATTTAGATTAGATCCTAGGAAGAAGTTCTTTGCTGTGAGGGTGGTGAGGCACTGGAACAGGTTGCCCAGGGAAGTTGTTGATGCTCCATCCCTGGAGGGGTTCAAGGCCAGGCTGGATGGGGCTTGGAACAACCTGCTCTAGGGAGAGGTGTCCCTGCCCAGGGCAGGGGGGTTGGAACTGGATGATCTTTAAGGTCCCTTCCAACTCTGACCATTCTATGATTCTATGACCAATAGCTTTTCTGCTGCTTCTGGAGGTTTTTATGCCTGGTTGCAGCTGTGTTTTGTTCCATCCAGGTGTTGGATACCACCAGAGATTCCTATAACAAAAGGAAAAGCCTGGTGTAGGGAACTTGGAGCCATCAGTGCTGTGGGAGCAATGAGTCTTTGTACCTTGAGAGAGACATGGACTCTGCTCTCAACACAGGAAGTTGGGTTTTGAGCTGTCTGGTTGTTCCTGTACTTAATTTTCGGGGGTAACAGAGGAATTCACTGAAGTCTATAGGTTGTTTGAGGTCTCCATCTGGAAAATTATATATATATAAATAACAGGCTTGGATTAGGATAAACTGGAGCAGGAGGCTGAGGCTGTTTGACACGTATGTGAAAATTTGGAGGGTTGCTGCTCCCTGTGCAGCCTGGCAAAGCTCTGGAGGTGCTGCTGTGTCTTCCTGTGTTACTGAAAATGTCCTAGAGGGGAAGGAGGTGAGAACTATGGGGAGGCACGAGGTGTGTCATCCCCTGCCCCCTCCGTGTCCTCCCCCACGCTGCGACCATCTGGTCACCTTCCTCTGTGAGGCCTTTGCCTTGCCAGAACCCCCTCTTCACCCCTTTTTAAGGCTCTGTAAGGTGAAGAATTCCTGTTGCAGCAGTTCAGAGCCACCCTGTGTCATACTGATTTTCTTCCTTGCTTTTCCAGACTGTGATGATTCCTGGCCCGACCTTGGATCCCTCACAAGAGTATGAAGAAGTGAAGTAGGAACTTCCAGAGCCTGCAGAGAGATGGCAGCGCCCACGACCCTGAAGGGAAGAGGTGGAGAATGTCTGTGGAGGAAGCAGGTTGGGTATGGCTGTGCCCTTCCAGGGAGCAATCAACAAACAAAGTGGCTTCAGAAATTGGACTCTAATCACTAAGAATTTGTCTATGAAGGACCAAGAGGGGTCTGGGGAGGGCGTTCAGGTGAGCTCTGAGAAGAACTTTACTCTGAGTGTGCTGCAGCTGAACCTTCTCTGTGTTTCTGTGAAGATGAGAAGTCTTCTCTTCAGGCTGGCTCTCTGGGGTAACCCCTGTCCTGAACTTACATCACAAGAGCCCTTGGCAGCAGAAATCTGTGCAGACTTGGGGTATTTGTCACTTTCATGGGAAGTGTCACAGCCCTGGGTGGCTCTTATTAAAATTTGCAGCAGTGGGTGTTGGCACTTGCTTTCCCTGTCCTCTTTCCCTCTCTACTGGTATCCAGCCTTTTTATTTGAACAGGAAACAGGGGAAAGCAGTGAGCTTTTGTGGTTTTTACTTTAAATCAGGTTCTCCTGGGTGGGTGCTGCCACTGGGCTCCTGCTGAGTGGGTGCTTGTTGGTGGCCACCCCTTCCCCAAGGGGCTGCAGCACAGCAGGGATAATTTTAATGAAATTTAACAGTGTTTGTGTCAACTGGTGCCCCCGTGAAAGGCAGCGTCTCCCCCAGCTGATGGGTTTGGGCAGGTTGGTTACAGAGGGTGATGAATTCAGCCATGGGATGTTGCTGGTGAGGGGCTGGCACCATCCTGTGGGCATGGTGACACTCACGTAGGGTCCCCTGGTGTTGCAGGTTGTGTGTGTCAGGGGAACACCTGCCCAGAGCTTACCTTCTTCTGTGGCTGGGACCAAGGCAGTGCCCTCTGCTCCTCTGTTCTTAGTTACTCCCAGTCACAGAGCAGAATAGTCAGCAGTCATCCAGCAATGAAGCATTTTCTTTCTAAACCTTGTCTTGCTTTTTAACTTGGCCTTTTTCTAGAGCTTTGGGGGAGCCAAGTGTGTTTTTCCTTCTTCCTTGAAAGAGGTTTTATGCAGTGTGTGCAGTGAAGGAGTTACAGCTCCTTACACATGCCGAGTTGCTCAGTGTTTCTTGTGAATGATGTTCTGGGAGGGCAGGACATCATCTTTGTGCTCTGCTAGGAGAGAAGCCAGCCACGGAATCCCTTTCATCTTTTTTGGAAATCAGAAGGGTGTCACAATCTGTTTGCCTTTCCTGAAAGAACCTACTCCCTGGAGCTTTCTGCCTACGCCTCCTTCAGCAGCCGGAGGGATTGGGTGCTCCAGAGTCTGCCAGTTGGGCTGGAGCTGAGATCCCTCAGCAGGAGCTGTCTGGTTTGTGGCTGGTGGGGCTTGGGCAGCCTGTGCTGGGTAAGGATGTGACTCCTCAGCCCACATCAACACATGAGGTTCCTCAGCTCAGGCTGTCAATGAAAAGAGGGTGTTTTCTGCTGGAGTGGCTGGTTTTACTGGGAAAATGGCCTTTCCTTCCCAGTCCAGCAGCGTGTGGCTCCCTGTCTCCTTGGCCAACGTTTGTACCTCTGCAACTAAACCTGTTGTGTCCCCAGGTTCCCTTCCCAGCCTCGCTGCCTTCCTGTGCCACCTCTTCCTTGAGCGCACTTAGGATCTCCTCCACGCCCCATAAATGAGCTGCTAAATGTGCATTTTGTAGATAATGCTTTTTATTTTCTGTATGTACACTTACTGACACGGTTGGACCATCCTTGGATGTTTGGTGCTGGGGACCACAGCCACCCCACGGCAGCGCCGCTCTCTGAGGAGGGTGGACGTCGGTGCTGGAGGAAGGGCAGGACAACTCCAGAGCTTGCAGGAGCTCAGGAAAGCTGTTTTCCTCCCAATCTCATCGCTGCTGCCCCTGCATTGACTCCCTGTTTCAGTGCCCAGCATGCCAAGGTGGCAGATTTTGGGGTGCCGGGCAAGCTGTGCCTCGCCGTCCCGGGGACACGGCCCTCTCTGTGTGACAGGAGGACGTTCAGTCCCTGGACACCCTCGGACCGAGGGGACCCTGCGCTGGGCCAGGTTCCCTGGGGACAAGCAATGGGTGGCATCTGCACTCTGCTGCCTGGCTTAAGGGCTCTGATGAAGGCAGGAGGTGTTAATTGTCCCCTCCCTGTGTTGGTCCCCAAGCCTGGCTGGTTGGTGGCCACCAATGGAGCCCCCCGGGAGTGTGGCCCTGCCCTTGGCTTTGGTGGACACTTCTGTTGGTGAAAGCCATGTCTGCACCCACCTGGTGACCAGGCAGAAGGAGCTACTCCTCATCCCAGGGGCAGACCTCGGGTCTGGTGTCGCTTGGCTTGGCAGCCCTGCCTCTGTCCTGGGGGGTCTCCCCAGCTTTTTGGGGGGCTGGGGAGGAATCTGTGCTCTCTGCTTCCCATGGACACACCTCAGAGCTTTTCCTCATGTCTCTGCTGCTCTGGCCAGATGCTGGAGGAGCCTCTTCTGCTTCCCAGGGACAAACCTGGGCTATGCTGCCACTTGGGCTGGGGCTCCGTGGGGGCTGGGTGCCCGGGAGGACGCGGCAGAGGGGCTTGTGCTCAGCCCCGCCGCTGGATCGCCCCTTGGATTTTTTCTGTGGGGCTGGTGGAGACTTGGCACCGGCTCCTGCCACCAGCTGTGATTTTCCTGTGCCTTTTCCCTGTCCTCTGTCAGCTCCCTGAGGATGCACGCCTGGTTTGAGGCTTTCCTTCTCAGACCCTGTGGGTTCTGCCCCTTCCCAGGGGCAAATATCGGATTTCCTGCTCTCCGTGCTGTTGGACTTCATGGATGAGTCTTTTCCCGTTGCAGTTTGCAGGGAGGGCTCCTCTGTGTCCAGGCTCTCCCAGGGACAGACGGCTTCGCGCTCGCTGCTGCCCTTCTCCAGAGATTTGGGGGCACTGGTGATTTTTGGGGGGAGGCTCGTCTGACCCGGGGCTGCTCCTTTCTCCACCAGAGGAGCAGCCACCTCCCAGGGGCAGATTTCTGCTTTGTTGGTTGATTCGAGCTCTGGAACCTCCCAAGGACAGACCTCTGCCTTCAGGCTCTCCACGCTCTGGGACTTCTTTGAAGATGCTTTGGGCAGCTCTGGGCTCCTGGGACGGGGTTTTTCTGGTGTCTCCTCGGTGCCCAGGCTCTCCCAGGGACAGATGGACTCTCGGTCCCCACTTGATTTCTCATTCTTTATAGATGTGCTCTTTCCAAACTCTTTGCGGAGACCTTGACTCTTCGAAGGGCTCCTGCTCACCATGAATAGACCATCCTTGTCCTGTTTTGCTTTCTCTTTACTTGGTGGTGGAGCAGCCACCTCCCAGGGACAGATTTCTGCTATGTTGGTCGATTCGAACTCTGGAACCTCCCAAGGACAAACTTCTGCCTTCAGGCTCTCCACGCTNNGCCTTCAGGCTCTCCACGCTCTGGGATTTCTTTGAAGATGCTTTGGGCAGCGCTGGGCTCCTGCTGTGGGGTTTTCCTGGTGTCTCCTCGGTGCCCAGGCTCTCCCAGGGACAGATGGACTCTCGATCTCTGCTTGATTTCTCCTTTGCAGGAGTGAGGTCTCCAGTCTCTTCATGGAGATCCTGAGTTTTAGAAGAGCTCCTTCTCCCTGTGTACAGACCATCTTTATCTTGTCTTGATTTCTCTTTACCCGACGCTGGAAGCTCTGCCTCCCAGGGACAGATTTCTGCTTTATCGGTGGCTTCAGCCTCCTGAGCCTCCCAAGGACAAATCTCTGCCTTCAGGCTCTCCACGCTCTGGGACTTCTTTGAAGATGCTTTGGGCAGCGCTGGGCTCCTGGGATGGGGCTTTTCTGGTGTCTCCTCAGTGCCCAGGCTCTCCCAGGGACAGATGGACTCTCTGTCCCCACTTGATTTCTCCTTCTTTGCAGATGTGCTCTCTCCCACCTCTTTGCAAACACCTTGACTTTTAGAAGGGCTCCTTCTCCCTGTGGCCCAACCGTCTTTGTCCTGTCTTGTTTTCTCTTTGCCTGATGGTGGAGCAGCCACCTCCCAGGGACAGATTTCTGCTTTATCGGTGGCTTCAGCCTCCTGAGCCTCCCAAGGACAAATCTCTGCCTTCAGGCTCTCCACGCTCTGGGACTTCTTTGAAGGTGATTTGGGCAGCGCTGGGCTCCTGCTGTGGGGTTTTCCTGGTGTCTCCTCAGTGCCCAGGCTCTCCCAGGGACAGATGGACCCTCGATCTCCACTTGATTTCCCTTTCTTTGCAGATATGTGGTCTCCAGTCTCTTTGTGGAGACCCTGAGTTTTAGAAGGGCTCCTTCTCCCTGTGGACAGACCATCTTTATCTTGTCTTGATTTCTCTTTACTTGGTGGTGAAGCAGCCACCTCCCAGGGACAGATTTCTGCTTTATCAGTCGATTCAAGTTCTGGAACTTCCCAGGGACAAACTTCTGCCTTCAAGCTCTCCACGCTCTGGGACTTCTTTGAAGGTGATTTGGGCAGCGCTGGGCTCCTGCTGTGGGGTTTTTCTGGTGTCTCCTCAGCACCCAGGCTCTCCCAGGGACAGATGGCCTCTCGCTCGCTGCTGCCCGGCCCCAGGCTTCTCAGGGGGCTGGCCAGGGCTGCCTGGCGTGTGATGCGCTTCTCCCCCTTTGAAGCCCCCCCCAGACCCTGCTTTGCCTTTGGTTGGTGGGAGGGGGGTGCAGCCACCTCCCAGGGACAGATTTCTGCTTGATTGGTGACTTCGAGCTCTGGAACTTCCCAGGGACAGACCTCAGCCTTCAGGCTCTCCACGCTCTGGGATTTCTTAGCGGTGGCTTTCAGCATCTCTGGGCTCTTGGTGCCGTACCCCACAGAGGAGCCCTCCGTGTCTGTGCTCTCCCAGGGGCAGATGGACTCACGGTCTCTGCTCGACTTCCTCTCTGCTGATGTCTTTTCTTCAGTCTCTTTGTGGAGAACCCCGCTTCTAGAAGGGTTTTTGCTCACTTTAGACAGACCATTTTTGTCCTGTCTTGATTTCTCTTTACCTGACGGTGGAAGCTCTGCCTCCCAGGGACAGATTTCTGCTTTGGTGGTGGCTTCAACCTCCTGAGCCTCCCAAGGACAAACCTCTGCCTTCAGGCTCTCCATGCTCTGGGACTTCTTTGAAGATGCTTTGGGCAGCGCTGGGCTCCTGCTATGGGGTTTTTCTGGTGTCTCCTCGGTGCCCAGGCTCTCCCAGGGACAGATGGACTCTCGGTCCCTGCTTGATTTCTCCTTCTTTGCAGGTGTGTGGTCTCCAGTCTCTTCACAGACACTCTGAGTTTTAGAAGAGCTCCTTCTCCCTGTGGACAGACCATCTTTGTCCTGTCTTGATTTCTCTTTACCTGACGCTGGAAGCTCTGCCTCCCAGGGACAGATTTCTGCTTTGGTGGTGGCTTCACCCTCCTGAGCCTCCCAGGGACAGACCTCTGCCTTCAGGCTCTCCACGCTCTGGGTTTCCTTTGAAGGCGATTTGGGCAGCGCTGGGCTCCTGCTGTGGGGTTTTTCGGGAAGCTGCTCCATCCCCAGGCTCTCCCAGGGACAGATCTCCTCCTTTATGCTCCCCACACTCTGGGCTTTCTTGGACTCTGCTTTGGAGCTCTCCAGGCTTTTCCTAATGAGCTTTGCAAAGATCCTGCTCTCCTTGTGCTCAGCCCGACGGCCGCCCGTCTCTGCACATCTCGGCTTGTTTTCCCCTTTGGAAGTCCCAAACATGTCCTGACTCGGTCTCTCCTTCCCTGATGGAGCTCCAGGCTCTTCCCAAGGGCAGATCTCTGTTTTAGGAGGCAGCTCATCCTCCTCTTCCCATGGACAAACGGTGGCCTTTTTGTTCTCCGTGGTTCCTGCTTGTTTGGACGCTGGTTTAGGCAGAGCTGGGTGTTTTGCCACGAGTCCCACAGGCTGCTCCGTACCCTCCCTGGGTCTGGGGTCCCCTGGCTGGTCACCCCCCCAATCTGCCACCCCAGCCGTGTCTCTCCTGCCCCCCGGGGCTGCTCTCTGCGTGGAAACCCCATTTTGCCCTTGGGAAATTTCACCATCCTCGAATTTCCCCGCACCAGGCAGGGCTGTTCCCCTTTCCCGAGGGAAAACTTCTGCATCGCCATCATCTCCAGCCACTTCCCAGGGGCAAACCGCAGCCCGGGGGCTCCCTGTGCCCCTGGAGGTCGCTTCTGGCAGCTGGAAGGTTTGGGGAGGGGGTTTGGGTGGGGGTCCCTCACTGCCCCAGGGCCGGCTGGGTGCTGGCAGGCTGCTCTCACCCTCCTGCCCTCGCAGCAAACCCAGGGATTTGGGTCTGATGCTCTTCACCCCCTTGCCCAGACCCTTCCTCTCCCCCTCCTCTGCCCCCGCTGGAGCCCCCTCCACATCCCAGGGGCAGATTCCTGCTCTGGTGGTCCTCCCCCCTTCCCCGCTCTCCCACGGGCAAACCTCTGCCATCCTAAAGCTGTCCATCTCCGAAACCACCTTGGGCAGCTCTGGGGGTCTTGCCGGGGGTTTCTCCGTTCCTGGTTCTCCCCCAGGGTGGGCACCACCACCATCACCCCCCTCACTGCCACCCTTCCCTGGGGCTCTGCCTGGTCCCCGGGGCTCGCTCCCACTCTCCTCCCAGGGACAAATTTCTAATTTGATTCTGGAATTGCCCTGTTTTTGCCCAGGACTGGCCTCTGCAGCTCCGCTGCTGCCTTTCCCCACCCCATCCAGGACCACCCCTGTGCCCTGGCTCTTGGCAGAGACCCTCTGGGTGCCCCCGCTCCCCGTGGGACCAAGGGGCTCAGGCTGGCCACCCCCCTTTTCCAGCCCCTTTCCTGGGCTGTCCCTACCCCATGGGACCCCGCTGTCCTCCCAGGGGGTGATGGCCTGCTGGCGCAGCAGGGCTGCTTTTCCTGCTGGGACACCTGGGGGTCCCTGGGGACAAACCTCAGCCCTCAGCTTCTTGCCAGCGGTGGTGGGGTGGGAGCTGCCTGTGGTGGGTTCTGCACTGGGCTGCTCCACCTCCGCCTGGTCCTGGGGTCGGGTGGCTCTGGTTCCCACTCCAAGTCCTTCAGCTGACCCAGCCACTTCTTCTTTCAGTGCCACCATCCTCATGGTGGACACAGGAGCATCCTTCCTTGGTTCCACCATGGGAGCCTTGTCCCCTCTTTGGGGACATACCTGTTCTTTCCCACTTCCAGCCACAGCTGGGGTTCCACAGCGACGTTCAGCTCCTTGGTGGCCAACCCCAATGTCTGTGTCCCCTTGGGGAGCACTGGGCTCCTCTGTGAGTTTCTCAGTGCCGTCTGTCCCCAGGGCTGGGCTGTCCCCCTGTCCTTCTGCCTCTTCCCCCCCGTACCCCCACTCTGCAGCATCACCATCACTGCCAGCGTTGTTGTTGCGCTGGGAGGGGACTGTCCCCCGCTGCCACACGGGGACGGGGGGCTCGCTGCCCGGCCTCTGCTTGCTCCACTGGGGACTTTTGGTGGTGGGGTCTCGGCTGCCACCCCCGAGGGACACAGCTGCTGTCCCCGCCAGGCCAGGTCGCCCCCTCCCCTCTCCCTCTCTCTTTCCCTTCAGGATGCTCTTCTCCCGGGAGCGGTTGAAGGCTTTGATGGCCAGTCCCAGGCTGCGGAGGGAGGTCTTCTGGTGGAGGGGTGGCTTGAGGCTGGGGGGGGCGGCTGCTTCGTCACTGGGGGTCCCCAAGGCTGCTGCTTCGGTGGCTTTTTGCTTCTGGCTCAGGATCTCCTCCTGGACCAGCTCCCAGGGACAGACCTGTGCCGGGATGGAGGCAGCGCTCAGCAGCCGGCCCTTCCCTGCCGGGGGGGACACACACTCCTGTGTCCCCTCTGCCTCTCCTGCCCTTGCCAGGGGGTCCGTGGGTGGCTCTGCTGGCTCCGGGCTGTCCCCAGCCGGTGTCCCACGCCGTGCCAGGCTCTGGTACCGGATGGGGGGTGGTGGGGGGGTCCTCCTCACTGCCACCCGCACCCGCCCCCGCCCCGGAGGGTGGCAGCTGTCAACACTGATGCTCTTGATGGGTACGTAGGTGACACGTTTCTGCACCTTGTCCTCCTGGGGACACCCCTCGGTGGGGATGGAGCTGGCTGATGGGGTGGCATCAGCAGGGCTTTGGGATGTCCCCCCTTCCCTGGGGGGTCCCTGGCTGGTGGGGGGCTCCGAGGATGGGGTGGATGGTTGCCAGCTGCTGTGCCACCTCTCCCGTGTGGCTCGGCTGGCAGCCAGCAGGGCTTCCTCCCGTTCTCCGGCCACCAGGCTCAGCGACTTCTGCAGGGGGGCTGTGTGGGGCTGGGGGTGCTGCCCAAGCCCCCCCAGGTTGTGGGCACTGGCCGACTTGCACACCAACGGGGCGGCATCCAGGGACTCGCTGTCGGAGTGCTCTGCAGCCGATGCCACCATCATCTTCCTCACCGGTGTGGGGGACCCGGGGATGGTGGAACCCCCCGGGGGCTCCCCTGCGGGACCCTCGGTGCTGGGGGATTTGGGCAGGGATGCAGCAGGGCGCCGGGATCCCTCCTCCCACATCCTCAGGCTGGTGCCACCGGCCTCGGGGAGCCTCCTGGCCAAGGAGCGGTGGCGTGCCGGGGTGCCCCC
>VXBW01005556.1:29628-47835 GCA_013400375.1 Thinocorus orbignyianus | reverse complement strand
TTCCTGAGGTTTATGGGCATCACAGTTGGGTTTGGGACTGGGGGGTGGGTGGGTGCTGTTGTGGGGGCTCCACTCTCACCGTATTCCATGGCAGGACATGGCAGGAGGAAGCGTTGGCAGCTGGAGGATGGCTGGGTGTTGTGTTGGAAAGGCTGGAGGGGGACAAATCCTGGGACACGTTGATGTGGCACCTTGTTCCTCAGTCCTGCTCCATCAGCACCCGCTCTCCTTGCCCTGTTCCAGCAGAAGACACCGGCTGGGGAGGGTGAAGAGCTGCTCTGGCTCTGGTCAGGATGGGCTTCTGCTGCTCCAGAAACCACTTTGGGGGATGTTTCCAGTGGCACAACTGAAACTCCCAGTGGAGAAGGCAGGAGAACCAGCCCAGGAGCCACGTTCAGTAACTGGGTGGACTCAGTTCTGCAGCACGGCCCTTTCCCTGCAGGGTTAATTACTTTCACTTATGTTTTTTGGGGGGTGTTGCCTCCTTGGTGCATCTGAAGACCTGTTGATGGATGAGCAGGAAACTTTCTCCAGGGCTTGCTCTGAAGATACTGACCTTGGCTCAGATGTGACCTGCAGGGGTGATGAGGCCACTTCAGCCCAAAAGGCAGCAGTGGAGACCAAAATTACCTCCTTCTTGAAGCAGGGGATGGCTCTCAGATGGCAATTTCTGTGTTGGGTTGCAGCCCTGAAGCTGGTTGGGGTGTCCAAGTCCTCTCTGAACCTCCTGTGCCCACCAGGAGCTTGGCTTTGGCGTGTGAGGTGGTGAAGCTGATTTATTCAAGGGCTTCCCTCCCCACAAATGGGTCTCAGACGGTGTTGAGTGGAGTTGCCCGTAATGATGAGACGTTTCATTAATGGCTTTGTGGTTTATTTGCTCCTTGCTGTGCTCGAGGAGGGTGAGGAGCACCCCAGGACCTCCCGGGATGGGGTGATGGAGCAGGTTCTCGGCAGGTTGGGAGCCGAGAAGCACCGTGGAGCTGCTCTGGGGACATCCCTGGTCACTTCTCGTGCTCCGGCATCGTGCGACTCCGCCGTGCTAATTAGGCAGTGTTTTAACAAAGGTTACTTCAAGGTTTCTGCTGCAGCAGCTCTGGTGGTTCGGGGACAGCTTGGCTGCTTCCCCAGTTCCAGGAGTCCCCTCCTGCCACCGGGGGCTGGATCCAAGGTGGCTTTTTGCTCCCGTGCTGGTGGGATGCAGGCGTGCTTGGGGCCAGCATCTCTCCTGCCACGATGGAGGGGACAGTCCCTGCTGGTCCCCAGGTCTGTCCCTACTCTGATCGGTGAGGCTGAGCATTTTGGGGTGCTGGGATGCAGCTGGAGTGAGCTGGGCTTGCTGGGAAGGGAATATTTGGCCTTAGAGGACGTGGATTTTCTTTCCCTCTCCGTTCCCAGTGCCCTGGTCCCTCAGCTTGGGGACAAATAGTGCCATAACTTGATTTTCTGCTGTGGTTTTTGACTCGATGCCACACTGGCAAACGCTGTTGGTTACTTCACACCCATCTGCATCGATGGACCAGGAGGGGAAAAGAAAAAACCCACATTTCCCTGGTTCTGCCAAGAGCTGGTTGTTGCTGCCCAGCGTGTGACCCCCATTAATAGAGGATGGGTCTGGCATTCACCATGTGGTCCCCTGTGATCCACGAGGTGGGATCTGAACCACTTCTGGGTTAATTCATGGCTTTTTTTGCTATCTTTCTTGTGTCTCGTTGGGCTGGCAGTGGAGGATGCTCCTCGGTCTGCGGTGGGTGTGATCTTGTCCAGCTCTTCTTGTTGTTGTTGTTGTTACTGGTTTTAAAACATCAGCACCAAGCAGAATTCCTGGTATTTGGAGTTTCTGCCCGAGTTCCCCGTGGTGGAGCCTGTCCTGGTGGCAACAGGGTGCAGCAGCATCTCCCACCGTGAGGAAGGAAGCCAGCCTTTTATCTGAAATCAATAACTGGGCTCTGCTGAGCTGCGAGAAGCTGAGGAACTAAATGTGGAGATACCGGCGTGCGGCTTCTCACCCGGGGGCTGGCTGTTGATATTGAAAGGTTGTGTTGCTGAAATTGCTCTTTTTATTATTATTTTTTCTCCCTTTTTTCGCCGTGGAGGAAAGGGGGATGGGGCTGGACACGGGCTCTGCGGGTGGATGGGCTTGGGCTGCGTCTGCTGCGGGTCACTGGTCAGACTGGGACCCAAAAATGGCAAGTGAGGATTGATGACCTTGGGTTTTTTAACATTTCAGTGCNTCCCTGGAGGGGTTCAAGGCCAGGCTGGATGGGGCTTGGAGCAACCTGCTCTAGGGAGAGGTGTCCCTGCCCATGGCAGGGGGGTTGGAACTTGATGATCTTTAAGGTCCCTTCCAACTCTGACCATTCTATGATTATTACCTTAAATAAATCCCTTTAGCATTGCAGTGGGGAAGGTGCTGGAAGGATGGGTTGTGGGGGGGCTACAGTGTTGATATAAACCTACCAGTTTGGACATCAAGTTCCATGGGAATGGTATTCCTGGATTTTCATCGGGGGCACCTTCTTAGCTGTTTCCATCCATCTCAACGGCTCTGGGGTTAGCTCCCCTCCCCTTCCCCTGTGTTTTGGAACCGTTTTGCGGGGATGGTGTCGTCCAAAAGCAGCACCAGGGCATTCCCTGAGCTCGTTGGTGGCACAGGGACCCGTCCTGTTTGTGGAAGGTGTTTGGCAACAACGTCGGTTGTGAAACAGCCTCTTGGCTCCGGTTACCACACTTGCTTGGGGTTTGTTTTTTTTTTTTTCTTTCCAAAGACTTTATTAATTACCTAGTTAGAGATTTGCTCCGTAGCAGGTCGGAGACCTAGCTTTACTGGTTGACTGCCCTACTTAGGCCACCGCCGGGAGTGGAATAAACAGGCAGCGTTGGAGCTGCCTCCAGCTTCTGGGAAGGATAGGGAAGGTTCTCCTGGTTTGAGAAGGTCAGAGGGTGGTTTCTCCTGGTGGGATGTGTCTCCTTGTCTCTCCTAATGATGTATGTTTGGTTTTTTTTCTTCTTGTTTCTAATAGGAAACACAGACTGACGAGAACTCAAAGTGCCTTTTCCCCGGTTGTGTTCAGCCCCCTCTTCACAGGTGAGGATCTGGAGGATTTACAGCGGGGTGTATCATCTGGGGGTGAAAGAGTGGCTTGTGCTTGGCAGTAGATGCTGAACGTTTCCTCCATGTGCAGCCTGGGTCCTCTGTGAGGGATCCCTCCACCCTGCTTGGCCTCAGACCCTGAGCAAGAGGAGCTGCAAGGAGCGTACCTCTTGCCCAGCAGCTTTTTGCAGTTCCTCCTCTTGTAAGATGCCTTTGAGTCATGCTCTCGGAGGGGAACATCCTTCCTCCAAGCATTTAAGACAATCCCCTGTAGATCAAATGCACTTTGGTGTCCCTTCCCTTGGTCTGAGAGGGGCAAAGACCAAGCAGGACCGTGACCCAGTGTCACCAGCTCCTCTGCGTGACACCTGTGGGAACTGAAACCTCCTTTGTGGATGCTGACACCGCTTTCTGCCTGTCCCTGCCCGTGTCCTGCTGATTTCTGCCCTTCCCTTTTCTGCTGGGGGGGTGGAAGTTGCCCGGGTTATAAATGGTATGAGGGGGGAAGTCCTGCTCTGCTGGTGGCTGAAAGCTCTCCTGCCAAAAAGCTCCTGGTGGTCGTCATGTGCCTCTTGTGGCCTGGACTTGGCATCAAAACTGTCCTTGCCACGGGGCTTGGGGACTTCCCGGGGAGAATCCCATCTCCAGACTCACAGGATTTGGAATCTAAGGTCAGGATGGCTGTGTTGGGGGTTTTTTACCCCTGTGTGTGGGATTTTCTGAGTCTGGGACCACCAAAGCAGGACAAAATTCAAATACCTGGCCCAATTTCTGTGAGTTTCGCAATGATTTGTCTTGGGTTAGTGTGGGGAGGGTGCAGCAGGGTTCTTCTGGAAGGTTTTCCTCCCCTTTCGTCTCCTCTTGAGGGTGTTGCCTTGGGAAGGATTGGAAAGCTGGGTTCCTGCCACCCCTCCGAGCCCGGTCTTTGGTGGTTTTTCTTTGCACGTGATGAAGGCAGCCCAACTATTTTATTTTTAGGGTGTGGGAATGAAGAGCAGCATCCTGTGGACACACGGTGTGTGCTCACACCCATAAAATCCCCCAGGGAGGAGGGAGCTGGGATAATGATCAGCCCTAAATGCTCCCCTTGGCACGGCTCATTAATGAACGGGGTGTTTAAAGGCAGGGGGGAGGTGGGTCGGTGCTGCCCTGTGTTCCTCCTGGTAAATACGTTGTCCTTCCTTGTCCTTGAGAGCCATGGTTGGTGTGCTGGGGATGGTTTGGTTTGTGGTGGTGGTTTGTCAGAGCCTGGTTAGATTTTTGGGTAAAAAAAAGAAAGCCTTGGTGGTGGTGATGCCACCGAGGGTCTCTGTTTAGGTGCTTTCCTCGTGACTCCGTCAGTCCAATAGTGAGGCTGATGCTTTGACCTTGATTTGGTGGTTTCATTTCTCTCCTGTGATTTTTAGGCCTGTTTTAAGTTGGATATCTTGATTTGTGTCATTGTTTTCCCCAATTCTGGATCCAGAACCTTAATTTGTGTCTTTGTTTTCCCCAGTTCTGGATCCAGAACCTTAATTTGTGTCATTGTTTTCCCCAGTTCTGGATCCAGAACCTTAATTTGTGTCATTGTTTCCCCCAATTCTGGTTCTGGAACCTTAATTTGTGTCATTGTTTTCCCCAATTCTGGATCCAAAACCTTTTGGCTTCGGTGAATTCCAGTTATTTAATGTAAAAGCCTGTCCAGCTCCCTGCTATCAGTTTTAAGAGCCGGTACCCCCGTGGCCTTTGGGGTTAGAGGTGTTTGTGTTTGATCTAAGACATTGGTAGGTGAAAATACCCAAGGGCATCAGCAGGAGCACTGTCTGGGTTGGGTGCCAGAAAGACCTGTATCACACCTGGGAAATGGTTTCACAAAGTGCTGGTGCTTTGCACCGTTGATGGGGCTCTGCTTGGCTGGTGAACATGGAGCTGAGAAGGTCTCCCAGTGTCTTCTTCACCACCTCCTCCCTCTGCTGGGCTCCCACTGGGTTTGGCTGCTCATATCCATATCTACCATTCCCTCTGGGGAAGGTCCTTGACCTCTGGGGCTGTGGTCATGGAGTTGATCCATGTCTCCAAAGTGTTGCAGCTGGGAAATTGGGTTTGAAAACAGCTGAGCTCATCCTCCAAACCCCACGGAGGTTCCTGCCCCTTTCCCTCTCCCCCCACAGAAGGTGCTGAACTAACCATCTGCTCCACCACCCTGCAGGTGAAACGGTGTCACTGGTGGACGTGGACATCTCTCAGCGAGGACTGAGCTCCCCTCACCCTCCGACTCCGCCGCCACCGCCGCGAAGAAGCCTCAGCCTGCTAGGTACCATCCCCGTGGGAGGGTGGGAACTGTCTGTCCTTGTGGGGACAGAGGAGGAGCATCCCGAGGGTCCCTGGCTCGCTGCCTCCTCATCTGAGCCCGCAGCACCCCGTCGCCTTCCCCTGCAGGGGGTTTCTTGGTGGTCAGGGAGGGAGATGGTGGAACGGTGCAGGTGGGATGGGACCTGCTGGTTTTAGAGCATTTCTGCTGCTTTTGGAAACATCCCATCGCCCAGTGAGGCCAGTTCCTTCCTGTGCTCTCTAACTGGTGGGATTGGAGGCTCTGCCTCGCCTGGCCAAGCTGCTCCACGTCCTCTTCTGGAGGAGGAGGTGGCTCCTCTGAGCCAGGGCAGCTTGGGATGAGTAAAGTTAACCTTAAACTGCATATCCTGTGTGCTGGGTCTGTGAAATCTCCTCTGAATGCCTGCCTTCTGCTGCAAACCGCCTGCATGGAGCAAGTTGGGCTGGAAACCAGACTCTTTTCCACCTGTGCGAGGGGCTGAGCTGGTGCCAGGCAGCTCAGAAGCAGGAGGAGGATGAGGAGCTGCTGGTGGGAAGCTCTGTCTCCTCCTCTCCTCACTCGGGCCGTGCTCTGGGAGCTCCCTGTCCTTGTTTTCTGAGTCCCTCTCTCCTCTGTTCTCTCCTAGATGATATCAGTGGGACGCTGCCTACGTCCGTGCTGGTGGGGCCCATGGGCTCCTCCCTGCAGTCTTTCCCTCTGCCTCCGCCTCCTCCGCCCCATGCCCCAGGTCAGCCCGGCTCTGACAGCAAAGCTCTGCCTTTCCCTTCAGGGGTCTGGATTTCGGGGATTTTCTCTCTCTATAAGCTTTGAGGCCACGCTTTGGGCTTTAACAGTAGCTTCACCCGCTCGGGGACATGCTGGGTGCTCGGGGACTGGTGTGCCAAGGCTCTGGTTTCCACGTGGTGCGGCTCTTGGTGCCCATGGTTGTTCTGCTGAAGCTTTTGATGGCACCAGCTTCATCCTCTATTCAACATCTCCTGTTTTCTCGGGTTCCTGGGGGAAAAAGCCCACCCTGACGTATGCTGTATCTGATTGAGATGCCAGGGAGGAGCTGAGGGCATGGGCTTCAGCTGGGTGGCACCCGGGGAGATTTCCTACCCCTTTACTCTTTCGCTTTTTGGTTTCCATCACGACCCAGAGGGTTTTTACTGCCCCTTCTTCAGTATGTGTGTTTCTGGATGTGTTTGCACCTCCCACCCTGTGCTGCCTGGCTCTTCCCTGTGGGGCAGCAGAAGGTGACAGCACTGAAGTCACCTTGGAAGAGCCAGGTGGTGACTCCCACCATGTCCTTCACAAGGACATCCTTCCATGGGCCAGCCTGGTGTCCTGCAGCCCTGTCCCTCCTTCCCTGCCCTCTGGAGCTGTGCAAAGGGGGGGTGGACGGAGAGCAGGGGGTTGTCCTTGTGGGGGGATCCTCCTCTTAGTTGACTACGTCTCTCCCTCTGCAGACGCCTTCCCACGGATCGTCCCCCTGAGACCCACGGAGGCGGTGCCCGGCCAGCCTGCCCCACACCTGCAGTGTCCTCTCTACCGCCCGGACTCCAGCAGCTTTGCAGCCAGTTTGCGGGAGCTGGAGAAGGTAACGTTGAGAGGGATAGTGGTGGTGGTGGTGGCAACAGCCAGGAGGAAAAGATTACAGGTCCATGCACTGGTTTTGGGGACCTGTCCTCCCTTCTGCAGAGCTGGGAGGATAATATTAGGGCAGGATTGGATATAAAACCTCCTCCCTTTCTCCCAGTGAGGTCTCTGAGTCTAGAAAAGCATTTTATTGTGCACAAAAGGGGTTTTGTAGTCTCATCTGTTCTTTCTTCTGGGAATATGTTGGTGTGCTCTCCCCCAGCGAGCCCCAACCATCCCTATTCCTGGGTGAATACAACCAGATGATTCCTTTTTTGGCGTTTAAAGGGAATTAACATCATTTTGGTTGCTGACAGAGATCTCCCTTGCTGGTACCTGCTGATGCTCTGTCTCCCTCTCCCCAGTGCGGGTGGTACTGGGGGCCGATGAACTGGGAGGACGCGGAGATGAAGCTGAAGGGGAAGCCGGACGGGTCCTTTCTGGTCCGAGACAGCTCTGACCCTCGTTACATCCTGAGCCTCAGCTTTCGGTCGCAGGGCATCACCCACCACACCAGGATGGAGCACTACAGAGGTGAGAGCCTGGGGGAGGTCCTGGGGGTGCCCCTGACAGCAGGAGGGGCTCTGCCTGGGTACCAGTCCAGTCCCAAGGTCCCCCACCAGAGCTCTGGGCACGGAGCTGGTGGAAGAGAGGAGCAACACCTTGAAGTTCCTGAAGGAGCAATGTCTTGAAGTTCTGCAAGAGGCTTTAGAAGCTACGTTTGACTTTGCTTCTTGTGCCTTGAGCAGCAAATCCCCTTTTAACTCTGGAAAAACTGGGGAAGACGTGTTCCCTCTGCCTGTCCCAGGACTGTGCTTTGGAAAACAGGACTTGGAAAATGATGATGGCGAGGTCTTTGGGATCCCGTGTTGCCGGGGTGGGATGTGCAGCAAGAATCGCCATTCCTGGCTCTAGGTGCTTTCCAAAATGAAGCTCGTTTCCCTGTGAAATGAGGAATGATCTCTTGCTGCCACAGCTTTGTCACCTTGCCACCTTCTCCCCATGTCCCAGGGGTGCTCTCTCTGCCAGGCTGGGCCTTTAGCTCCACCACGGAGGGGTTTTATTCCGAGAACTCCTGGCACACCGGTCGGCGTGAGCTGCTTCTCCCCTTGCCCACACGCTTTGTTCATCTTCACCTGGATTTTTCTTGCATTGAACCCCTCTGTGCAAACACCTCAGGGCTGAGGAAAATACCCCAGAGGCTCCACACACGGGGGAGAAGCTGCCCCGTGACCACGGGGGAAGCTTTAATAACTCCCTCTAAAGCCTTGTCATTAAAAGTGCCTGCAAATAATGGCTTCCCAGCCAACCTCCTGCAGAAAACAGTGGTTTGGAACCTTGTAGAGCAAAGCTCGTCTTTTTTTTTTTGCCTTTTTGCCCTTGCCCCAGGGATGGTGCTGGTGTTTTCCTCCATCTCTGCCCGTGGTGCAGACCCAGCAGCCCCTCTGATGGAGAGATGCCCCAGCGTTAGTTCTAGCCCCTCGGGAGCCGTTTCCCCTGCCCGTTGTGTAGGAAGGAAGGATTTTCATCACCCCATTCTTATAGAAATTCCAAAAAGCTCTTGGAGCTGGGGGAGTGTGAGGATGCCTGTCCTGTGGATACTTCCATAACAGAGTTTTGGAGCAAACTCCTCGTGCTGCCAGTCCCGTTTCTTATTTTTGGGGCTGGGATGCATCTATTTTGGAAGCTCCTTACCCAGGCATCCTTCTCGCTCCTCAAGCTGCCCTCCTGGCTAGAGGGGTAAGGGTTGGTGCTGATGCCTCCCCTGGAGCACCAGTTCCAGCTGTGGCACCGCATGGAGGATCTCATTTTGGGTTTGCCTGGGCAGACCCCGGCTCCCCCCGGCACTGAATGTGCTGCGGCAGCGGGAAAACTGCCGAGCCCAGCGCTGTGATAAACCCGTGAAGGTGACAAATGGTGAGGCTGAGGGGATGGGACAGAGATGAAAGCCTGACCTTCACGTTGCAGGTAGATGAGAGGGAAGAAACCAGGTTTCTTGTCTTTATTTTAGGCCAGCTGAGTAGGCGGGATGGGGACGCTGGTGTTTGTGCTTTGTCCTTTGCCATCTACAGGAGCTTTTAGGGCTTCAGATTTTAGGTTTTTGGATCCTCGGCTGCTTTTAGGGATGTGCCTTTTAGGGAGCCAGATCCGAGGCTCACACCAACCTACTTAGAGATCTGGAAACAGACCCAAGGACTTGTTTTTCCCTGCGTTACCCATCTTTGGTTTCACTGTTTGCCACCCGAGCTGGGTGCATCCGTCGTGTCGGGTGGCTGTAAGAGGAGGGGGGGACCGTGTTGGTGTAGCCTGACCCCAGTTCTGCCTTGATGGTGATTTGAATTACGGGGTTTGAAACGGCTGAAACGGGAAGAACATGGAGCTGCTCTGAAATGGGATCTTCTGGCACAGGAGGCCTTCAGCACCCGGATCACTGGTTTTTACACAGCATTATGTTTAAAATCATACACTTTATTCAGGGATGGGACGCTGCAGAGGAGCAGGGGCATCTGCTATTGCTCTTTGCTTTGATATAATTTAAGTTTCTGGATGTAGGAATCATTGTAGGCTGTTCATAAGGGTGACTTGTGGCCACGCTTGGGTTACAGTGGTCATGTTGTCATGTCTTGCTGTGTATCCTCACCTCTTGGAGGGCACTGGTTCCAGTAGAACAGCATCTTTGCAAGCTGGTGCCACTAGTGTTTCCTTTTAGTGCCTGGTCTTTGGGAACATCAGACTCGTGCCCAAACTGTCTCCTCTTGCCACCGAAGCTCCTCTAATGTGAAACCCCTTCTGTTCTCTCGGAAGGGACCTTCAGCCTCTGGTGCCATCCCAAGTTTGAGGACCGCTGCCAGTCTGTGGTGGAGTTCATCAAGAGAGCCATCATGCACTCCAAAAACGGGAAGTTCCTTTACTTCCTCCGATCCAGGGTTCCTGGTGAGTCTCCTGCCCTGAGCCTGGGGGATGTTTTTGCTGTGCCACCAGCTGCCTGTGTGTCCTGGGGAGACAATCCAGCGTGGGTTTGGGCAGTGCCCTGGTCTGTCTCCTTGCCCAGAGCCTAGAAGAGGCTGGAGGGGAGGAGACAGAATCATAGAATCATTAGAGTTGGAAGGGAACTCAAAAATCATGGAGTTCCAGTCCCCTGCCCTGGGCAGGGACATCTCCCACCAGCCCAGGTTGCTCCAAGCCCCATCCAGCCTGGCCTTGAACCCCTCCAGGGATGGGGCAGCCACAGGTTCTCTGGGCAACCTGTTCCAGTGCCTCACCACCTTCACAGCAAAGAACTTCTTCCTAATATCCAATCTAAATCTCCCCTTTTCCAATTTAAAACCATTCCCCCTTATCCTGTCCCTGTCCTCCCTGACCAAGAGTCCCTATCCATCTCTCCTGTCAGATCCTGGAAGGCTGCTCCATGGTCTCCCTGGAGCCTTCTCCAGGCTGAGCAGCCCCAGCTCTCTCAGCCTGTCCTCAGAGGAGAAATGGGATGTTCCCTCTTCCCGGCAGCGCTGGAGCCACAGCCCCGGCTCTGTTCAGTGTTGCCCTCTGCTGCAGACACCGCCAATAACTGGAGAACTGATTTATAAAGTGGCCACGCTTTGGGAAGGGAGGAGAGGGCTGGGAAGCTGCTTTCACAACACACCCAGCCTTCACGAAATCATTTCCACTTAGAGACAATTTCCCTTCCTAATCCTAAGATCTTTTTCCCTGGAGAGTAGGGCTTTGAGGGCTTAGAACTCCAGGCAAATACCTTAGAAAGGACTTGCTCTAGAAAAATATCCTTGGAAAAGAAAATAACCCCCCGTGAAGAGCACTGTGCACCTGCTGAGGGGTCCCTGGTTGTGTGTGTGTGTCCCCTGGCCCCAGCAAAGTCCTGCACTGCTCCATCTGCAGCTGATGTTGGACCTGGGCACTGCTCAGAGCTGCTGCGCCTTGATCCTTGGAAAACAGTCTCAAACTGATGCCTGATTATTTTTTTTAATGAGTTTTTTGGTGGTTTTTTTTTTTTTTTTTTTAGTGGGAGAAGATTTAGGATCTGCATCTCCCCAGTGAGCTCGTTAGTGCTGTTCTCCCACTGAAATGCTAAGTGCTGCTGGGAGGAGGGGGCTGTTTGCAGCTCACATCTGGCTCCTGGCAGGGGGGCGTGTGGCCAGTGTGGCTTCTGGAGCTCGTGCTGGTCCCCATAGTCACTGGCTGGGCTCCCAGGGGCTGATTCCTTTTTGGTAGGAGAGAATAAGGCAGGAGGGAGGCGGAGGGAGAGAATGAGAGAGAGAGAGAATCCAGCCTTCAATTGATGGCTGTTCTTTGCTTTCTCAAAAGCTGGCTGGCAGCTTCCTGTGCTGCCCGGAGCAGTTCTGAGCCCATCTTAGTGTGAAGAGCTTTCCCTTTTCTCCTTTCACTCCGTTGCCCTCAGAGAGGAGCCCAGCAGGAGGGGGTTAGAGTGCAATGAGCTTCCAATCCTTCTGTAAAGACAGATAAAACCTTGTGCTGCCAGTGAACCCGGCTCCCGAAGATCCTGCTGACCCCTTGGTTCCTCAGGCTCGATTGTTGCTCTGAACTTTGGGGGAGGAGAAGGCTGTGGGGCTGGATGCCACCAGCTTTTGGCCCTGGAGAGGTCGTTCCCTGCGTGGGGAGGTGGCTGGAGCGAAGCTGCCGCCTCCTCTGCCTTCGTGCCTCTGCCTCGTGACCCCAGGAATGAGCTGATCCAATCCCCCAGCTCCTTAACGCCTCGCTGGAGCCTCCCCAGAGGGTTCCACTGGGCAAAAGCCTACGTGCCCCCGCTCACGCTGTTCCCCTCCTGCTTTCTTCTCTATCTTTCCCAAACCCTGGTGCTTCTCGGTGTAAAGTGATGCTCCCTCTGCTAGTCCTGGGGCAACGGGGAGGTTTGGAGCTTGTGGTGGCCCGAGGGTCTGCTTTTCCACAGCCACCCCCTTGTGCCAAGGGTGATGGTTGCCTCCTTGGGATGGCTGGAAGTATTTTGCAGCCAAAAACGTAGATTTGGCTGAAGGTTTTTTGACTCCTCAGTCCCAAGCGACTCTGAAGCCGTGGGATTCCTTTCTAAATTGGTAGTGGTTCCTATCTCATGTATAGTTTGTCTCCAATATTGCTTTTTTTCCCTTCTTTTCCCCAAAGGTCTCCCTCCAACGCCCGTCCAGCTCCTGTATCCAGTCTCCAGGTTCAGCAACGTCAAATCCCTCCAGCACCTTTGCCGCTTTCGGATCAGGCAGCTGGTCCGAATCGACCACATCCCCGAGCTCCCGCTGCCCAAGTGAGTCTCTGGGACTGGTCCCCCTGGTTTTCTCCTTCACCCTTGTGGTGGGAAGCAATGAGGAGACATGTCTATCTACATCAGGGATTCTTAGGGGGCTGTAGGTGACTTTTTCCAGCGAGATAAATGCCCCGTGGGGCATAGGGGGTGGTGACCAGCTTGGGTGTTACTGGAGGTGGGTTGGAAGGGGAGAGGTTCTGGTTTACCCTTTGTGAAGGATGACTACAGGGTTGTGGCTCGGGGTGAAAACTTCCACCCTTGCCTTCCCCAGGCCTCTGATCTCCTACATCCGCAAGTTCTACTACTACGACCCGCAGGAGGAGGTGTACCTGTCGCTGAAGGAAGCTCAGCTCATCTCCAAACAGAAGCAGGAGACCGAATCCTCCACGTAGCCAGGCTGCTTCGCCCAGCTTGTTGCTGTCACTGATGGTACGTGGGTGCTCCTGGTCCGTGCCTCATCCCAGGGGTGGTCAAACCTAAATCTGTGTGCAAAAAAAACCCCACAGCACCCTCTCAGGGAAGCTGTGGTTGTTTTTCTCCCAATCCCAGCTTTCCTCAAGGAGGGGAACAAAGCTCCTGCTGCTTTCTCCTGCCCACACGAGCCTGGGCTTGCTCTGGTGCCAAACTGGTTGCCTCTGGGGGCAGATCCTGCAGCATCCAGCGGGATATTTGATCCTTATTCCCTTCTCTCTTCCCCATTAGGAGTTTGGTTGTGGCCATCCTGCAGCCCGAGCCGGGCTGTGGTGGGAAGAGGAGGCAGGTGAGGGCGAAGCCTGTTGCTGCGCTGCCGCTTCTGCTCTCTCAAGCTCTTTTTGTACAGAGGAAAAAAGGAGGGTTCAAGACTCCGAGGAAGCGCAGCGGGACGGGACCCGGAGCCTCGGCTCCTGCCCCAGGGAGAGGGCTCTCGGAGGCAGCTCGTGGACTCCTTGCAGAACAAAGAATGTCATGGCACTATTTGCTATTTTTTGAAAGTTTTATTTTTGATGTCGTCTTTTTTTTTAAGTTTTTTGGGTTGGTTTTTCTTTTTTTTTTTCTTTTTTTGGTTTCGGCATGAGAAGTACTGTCTTATGATCTGTTGAATTTTATTATCTATTATCCCTCCCTTGGAAAAGCTCCAGGTGGGGAAAGAGAGAGAAAAGGGGACTCTCTTGGAAGATCATATGCTCCAGGCCTTCTGGCAAGACTCTCCTTTGGCCCTCCCCCGGAGGGGGTGCAGCCAGAGAGCTGCTTGGACACAGCTCGAATCCCATGCGGCTCCAAGGAATAACCCCTGGGAACGTGGAGCCCCGAAGGCAGCTCCCCTGTTCTCTAGGATTTGGGAGAAGAGGAGTGAAACCTCGCCTCGGGCAGGCGAGCTCTGCAACTGGACTTGCAGGGTGGTTCTGTCTGATCTGAAGTTGGTCCTGAGGAAGGAATTGGGATGTCGTGGAGCTTTCTGCCAAAGGGAATGGTTCCTGCTGGACGGGGGAGCGAGGGCTGCTCCGAGGAGGAGGTGTTTTTCCCTTATCAAACACTGGAAGGTGTCACTGGAGCCCTGTGATGAGTGGAAGGAGGGTGGCAAAGCTGGTGCTGTGACTTGTCCATGGACCAAAGGTACTTGCTGCCCTGATCCCAGTCTCGCCGAGCCGTGGGACCTGCACTTTGAGCCTTTCCCTGGCTGCCTCCAGAAGCTGTGAATGAAGTGGTTTCCTGCAGAGCTGTAAAGGATCCTCCCTGGGAGTCGCTGGGGCATTAAGAGGCATCTTTGGGGTGACTCGGAGCAAGAAACGGGTAACTGAGGGTTCTTCTGGAACAGCATCTCATCTCTTGGAGCTTCCTTGCTGCTTCCTTCTCTTCCTGGGATGTCCATGGAACCACCAGTAAAGCCAAGAGAGGTGGGATCTCTCACTGTGCTTCTGGGCTTGGCACTGGCTGAAATACCCCCCACACCCCGTCAAACCCTGGTCTGCTCCTTCCTCTGCTGCAGCAAAGAGTTTGCATTTCATGGGGAAGTTTAAAATTTGCCCAAAGTGATGCTGAGGCATCTGGAGAAGCATCTTCCCTCCTGGATTTAACCAAACCAAGTGTTCCTATGCTCTCAGCCTGAGTGAAGGAAACATTCCATCCTGCAAATGTGGTCTGGAAACGCAATGCTGTGTGTGACCTCAGGTCACTGGGTGGGAGATGGGTGTCCCACTCCGTGAGCTGCTGCCATCACTCAGGAGCTGCTGGGACACTCTGGTCTTGCCCCGCAGAATGGTCTGTGCCCTCGAACTGGTCCCAGTCAGGATCTTAAAGCAAAAACCAGCTCTGATTTTCTGCCTCTGCCCAACGATGCTCTCAAGGGTGCTAACACATCCCCCCCTCCCTCCCTTCCCTGTCACTGGGGGCCTCAGCTTTGGTCCTGGAGAAAAAGGATGATGTTTTGCTGGTTTGGATTTCTTTTTTTTTTTTTAGGAAAAAAAAAAGATTTGGCTTCCAAGTGAAAGTAATAACTAAACTTCAAAAATCTGTAGAAATACCTCATGGGACACTGCTCGCTGCTGAGCTTGTGCTGTCGGGACAGTGGTTTTCGGGATGGGGGAGCTGCCCAGATGTGCAGAACAGCAGCATGTCCTCACCCCTGGTGACACTGGAGCCCATCGAGCCTCCAGCTGTTGGTCCCTCTGCAGCCCATGTCCCCTCCCCGTGGCCGTGGACCTTCAGCATCAGCAGAGCCAGCAGATGAATGCAGCCACCTCCACTGAAACGCACAGCACGTTGGGGAGGGGACAAAAGCCATCGTGCAGGTGACACTGGGATATCTGCTCGCCTGGCCCTGCTGCACCCCGGCTCTCCATGTGCTGAGGATTTGGATCTTCTGACTTCTCCATACGCTGGGAAGGAGGATCTTCCCCCGAGCCAAGCCTGGTCTGATGCCCGCAGTGCCCATCTCCCTGCCAGCCAGGAACAGTGTCTCCTCTCAAGCTTCTCTCCCAAAGGAGACCCCGGAGGCAAGGATTTGATGCCCTGTGGGATGTGTGGAAGGGGGGAGCTGTGAGTTTCCCCTTGCTGAAGCCGGGGAGAAGCCGGTCCTCTCCCCAGCATCGTGGCAATAACAGCACCTTCACTCCTTCCTTCCCCTTTTGGGATGGAGAGGGGCAGGGAGAGCCCACCGGGGGCAACTGGTGCTGGCTGGGCACTGGGAGTGGGTGCAGAACCCACCCTGCCCCAACCCTGGGTTTGCCAGGGGTGAAAACGCACAACCCTGCTCCGTGGTGGGTTCGGAGAGTCCGTCCTGCTCCTCTCCATCCCCTGTGTGTCCCCCTGAAGCTCCCTGTGTGTCCTCCAGCCCCCTGGGAGGTGGATGGGGGGCGGCTCTGCAGCACTGGGAGAGGAGGCTCCAAGACTTGAGCCAGGCTTTAGGGGCAATACTTGAATGAGGTGAATTTGGTCGGCTGTCCCTGTCCTTGGGAGGCCGCCTCCCACCAACCTGTTGGTGCTTCTGCTGTTACTTGAACCCACCCCATCCCTGGTGGGGGCAGCCCCTTCCCCACCCCACATGAAGCCTTCAGCAAGGGTTGGGGTCTCTCCGCAGCAGGTGAAATGAGGGAGGGGACGTTCTCTGGGGTGTTGGGGAGGGGATGGTGGGACACCAGCGTGTCCTGCTGATGTGTTTTGGTGTCACCTGTCCATCTGCCCTGGGGGAGCCATGGGGACAGCTCTGCCATGGAGGTGGCAGATGCTCTTCAGCATTCCCGAGGTCCTGCTCCACCAGGGGAGCAGCCGGTGGCCAGTAGCTCTGGACGAGATCCCAAGGTTAACTGTAGTTACAGCCTTCCCTTGAAATCCCATAAAAATAAAGCTGTTCCTAGAGTTCCTTCACATCTCGCTGGGAGGGAGGGACTTGATGTGCTCTTGGGGCCTGGAGGAGGGCCAGAGCTTTCCTTTCCAGGCTGGATGGGAGCGGAGCCAAGGGGGAGATGGTCCTGGTGGCCATGGGTGATGTCTCAGGTGGCTGTGTCCTGTTGGGGACACCTGATTTTTGTGTTTTACCTGGTTCTGGAGTTTGCTCTCATCCTGCTGATTTGAAAAAAAAAATAAAAATCATTTATTGTTTATTTATTTATTTTTATAGCCTCCTTTGCCCAACCTTGAATTGTGCAGTGTCCTCCTCCTCCCTTCATCAGCCACCGGGGGTGGATGAACAGGGAAATGGACCATAAGAACTGCCAGAGCGCAGGAAGGACACATGGAAAAGCTCCTTTATTTTATTTTTTGGGGTTTTTTTTGGCTGGAAGTGGTGCTTTTTTCAGCAGGATGGGTGCAACCCTCAGCCCTAGGTGCTACCTGTGTGGGAGGTTGGTGGGACCCGCTCCTCTTCTTCCTTTCGAGGGTGAGGGGAAGGACCTGGTTCCCTCCTGCGGTGAGAAATTCAGTTTTCCAGGGCAGTTTTTCCCAGGTGGAAGCTGCCAGCTCAGCACCCACCTTCCTGGGGCTCAAAGATGTGGGGGGAAAAATCATCCTTGGCTTGGTTCGGGTGGGAACCACCCGAGCTGCTCGTGTCAGAGGGATCTGGGGCTTCTGGAAGCGCCAACCATGTGGCACTCAACATATCTGCCTGGGTTTTTTCAACCCTAAATGTGCTTTTTTGGAGGACCTGTGTCACCTTACCCACACCTGAAGAAGTGTGTGGGTGCAGGGAGATGTGTCCCAGCGGGAAGGGATGCTCTGGGCACCAGCTGGGGCTCAAATCTTGTCCGGGAGCATTTTGGGGAGAAAAACCCACTGATTTGTGAAAGGAAAAGATCTTCCTTCCCCCAGTTCCATCTCCCTGGGGATGATTTTAGCCTCAACGCTGCCCCTCAGGTCCCTGCCTGCCCTTCGGGGGCTCCCTGGGGTCCCAGATCCCCCCAACCCCCTCGTCTTTTGGGGTGGGGGGTGATTTATCAGCAGCCCCCCCCTCCTGTGCTCCCCAGCCAGAGTCTTCCAGGTTAGACGGGGGCAGGCAGGACCCCCCCTTCCCCTATCATTCCCTGGAATTTTGGGGTTCCCAGCGGAAACCCCCCTCCCTGCCACGCCTTGGGGTTTTGGGGATCCTGGAAACCTCCTCCCCACTACACCCTGAGATTTTGGGGGTCCCAGTGGAGCCCCCCCTCCTCATCATGCCCTGGGCTTTTGGGGATCCCAGTGGGACCCCCCCAGCATTTTAGGGGTCCCAGTGGAACCCCCCTCCTTATCATGNCTCTTTTTGTTTTTAAATTATTATCTTATTTTTTGATTTTTTTTTTTGGTGTGTGCTTAATTTATTAAAATAGTTGCTGTATAATTTATTTTCCTAAGCTATATTGAAAAGTTCCTAAATGNCACTGGATCTGGACTGGCCTTTGGAGGAGGAAGGAGCAGATTTTGGGCAGCTCAGCGCCAGGACTGTGGGACCACCCTTGGGTAGAAAAGCAGTTTTGCTGAATTTTATCTCTTTTTGTTTTTAAATTATTATCTTATTTTTTGATTTTTTTTTTTGGTGTGTGCTTAATTTATTAAAATAGTTGCTNAAAAAAAAAGATAGAAAATGTTTTTTGATATAAACAACAAAATGCACTTTTGGGTGTGTTTGGTTTTTTTTGGGGGTGGGGGAGGGGGGGGCCTGGCTGTACCCGTGGGTTTGTCTGTATATATTGTATTAATAGGCATGTTTGGCCTCTCGTGGAGCCGTGGGGAGCTGCTGCAGGTCCTGGCCAGGGAAGGTGGCACCAAGTTCCCTTTAGTTTTCCTTTCTTTTTTTAAAAATTCTTATTTTTTTTCCTTTTTTTGGTAAAGCTGTCAGTGAGGGAGAGCTGGTTTCTGTGTTTGTAACTCATTTCTGTCGTCGTTTGGGACCGATGGTTTTTTGGGTTGTTTGGTTTGGGGTTCTATTTTTTTTTGGTGTTTCTGATTTTGGGGTTTTTTTTCCGGTTTTTCCTTTTT